>JARVGS010001636.1:32013089-32024029 GCA_031762315.1 Hypsolebias antenori | reverse complement strand
CGATAAATGAAAATTAGGTCGATAATTTTAATTTATCATGCGATTAATTGATTTATTGTTTATTGTGACAGGCCTAATCCACAGCGTCAAAAGCTTTAGACAGGTCTAAGAAAAGTGCAGCACAATAATCCTTAGTATCCAATGCTTCAACGTCCTTAAGAACCTTCAGTGAAGCAGTTGTTGTGCTGTGTTGTTTCCTGAAACCAGATTGATGGAGATGATGTTATTGTTATGTATCGATGGGTAAGATGTTAAAAGAGTCCAGATCATTTTTGATTTGAGAGTTTTTCAGTTTTTTTCTAGAATCTTGGCTAAAATGCAGAGTTTATACTTACTTACATTTCTCTTAAAAACAAAAAAACAACAAAAAAAAAAACAGTCTATTATACATTCAGGCTCAGTGGTTTTCTAGGCCATCTCTGTTTTCGTGACTCTTTTTGCCTACCTGCTTCCAAAAAACACATTTAACACTCCATAAAACTGGTGTTAGTGAATCACGTCAGATCAAGCTCACTGGCCTGGAGTGAATCACAGAGGGAAAAAAGCAGCCTGACATTGTTGTGTCTGTTAGGAAACCGGCCTTGTGCCAAAGCACCAATAACCGCCGAGACGCACTCTGTGCAGGTTAACTGGAGCATCCTGCAGCCACATGTCACTGGATCAGCTGAATCAGACCTGCGGATCTGTGCAAAAAGGAGGCAGAAACAAGTCTGTGAATGACAAAGCACGCTGAGTGTGTGTAGTTGTTTGTTCACAGAAGGGAAACTGGGGCATGCTTCACAGCTGAGTAGCGCGCAGGAGGAGCTGGCATCAAAAGTAGGCTAAATAATCGTCTCCAATCATCAAACAGTCTCTTGTTTATTGGAGGGATAGGAAAGAGAGATAGGAATGTCCATGTGACTAAAACGTGAGAGCAACAGCTCGCACATAAGCAGACAGGCTGTTGTCCCACTAACCTCGAAAGAATAAAAGAAGGACAGACAACGCATATGATTTGTGGTTCTAACTTATCCAATTTACAAATGAAAGGTTCAAAGTGTTTAGTTTAAATTTCCATGTTGTTTCTGTTGTTCGTTCTCTTCACAGCAGGTCCTTTATGAAAACTGATGCGATTCGGCCTCTGTAGCAGAAAGGGGGGATTCCAGCAGCGGTCACATGTGTCCTGCAGAGCCACAGAAAAAAACAAAAAACTCTTTCACAGATGACAAGCCATACATGGTTTGCTCCCGTGTGTGGCTCCATGTTCAGCTTCTCCTCAAAACATTCGTGACGGGGACCTTTTGGTGTTGAGTGTGTGCGCAGGTGTCAGAGAGGTGTGTGTTTATGAGAACTGGAGGTGAAAATGTTTGATCGTGATTGTCAAGGCTTCTAAATGCACTAATGCGCTGCATGAGGATAACGTGAACGAGCTACTATTGCTCTTAAATATGTATGAGATGCATTAATAAATTATAGCCCATTCCTGCAGCATACACTGTTATAACTCTATCCTCTTTTGGAAGTCGTTTCAGACTTTTACCTTCAGAAGCCTGTGTGGCAGAGCTTAGAGTGGAAATGACTGGGCTTCTCATTAAAAACTGAAATAAATGAGTGAGACAAATGGTACAATGTGAGCTTAAGTATTAATATGAAAATTATGAGAAAGGAATGCTTGTGTGTGGGGAAAGAAAGAGAGGGCAAAGAAAAAGGGAGCTAAGTCATTTCTTGGTCCTTCAAAGTGAGGCGAAGCAGGCCGGGGGTAAATCTAGACACTAAATACTATAAACAAGTAGTCAGACAGTTTTTAAATTTTTTATGAATATAATTTTAAAGAGTCTCTTTTAAGTATGACATATTGTGGGGTAACAAATCCAGTGTAGTTGTTTAGGGATCCAATGCCCAATACAATGCAATACAATATGGTATGATGTGGGATGATATATTATGTGATGACATGACAGAATTTGACGAGATGCAATATTATACGTTACAACAAAATGTGATACATGTCATATGATCATATATGTGATGTGATGCAACATGATACAACACAATGCAGCATGGGATGAAATATCATATGTAATAAATAGATCATATATCATAATAATGCAATGCAATGTGACTCAGTATAGTATGTTGTCCACTAGGAATATTAGTTTTGGACTTGGAGTTGTCGAAAATAAACATTTTAGTAGTAACGTGATACACGTGCATTCAACCAGTAACGCCACTGTCAAAGATGCACACATACGTAAGAAATAAAACGTCAGTTTTACACAACCCCTACTGGAGAGGCATATTTCACAAATAACTTGAACTTTGGAAACGTAATTTAACAACACGTTTGTTCGTTTAACAGAAACGGAGAGGAAAAAGCCATGAGAGGATCACAGAGGACATTGTGAGGGGTGCTCGTTTCCAGCAGCAGGGTGAGCCGGTTCAGCAGGTCCCATGTTGGGCAGAAGGCTTGTGAGTGTTCAGGTGCTAGAATCCTATATCGGAGCCAGTGCTGACCATGGGTCTATATCAAGAGTCGGCTAGGGTTTCAGCCCGGCGCAGAGGATTATTCTGAGAAAGACGGGTTCTGTCCCGCCTGAAATAACTGCTCCAAACTTATGCACACTAATGAAGAACAGTGGGAGGAGGAGAATGCCACAGCGAGGTGCACCTCGTGCACCCAAACTTTCTCCCAGTAAAAAAGGTTGACAGAAGTGCTGTGAAACGAAGGGTGAGCGTCAGGGAGGGCAGAGTTCTGGGAAGAAACTGAGAAAAGGAAAATGTCAGCGTGCCGAACAGTACAAGCTCTGTGCACGGGCCAAACATTCCCCATCCTTGTAAAACAACAGAAACTTAGGGTCAAAGGCACATAACTCAGAGTCGAGGCCAGAGATCTTGTGTGTGTACTTAGGTTGAAGCAAAGGCGGGGGGAAATGTTAATAAAAACACGTTTAATGTTTTTAGAAGGTCAAACTTTCATTCTTTACCCAACAGGACAGTTTAGATTAATTGTTGGTGTGAAATGATGACCATACTGGCGATTCTGATCATTAAGAAAAAGAACATTGTGTGGGCCTGTGACACTTTACCCACAATGCCAGTGACGTCGCTCTCTGGCTTGTGACAATTTCTCTGTACAAAGCTGTTAAATGTGCCATCCCTCATGTATTCTATGTACTAGTCTATTTTTTGCATGCATGTGCAGACATATTAAAACTATTTCAAGTGTACTCTGAGTGCATGTATGTAGTTCATAGGAACATGTGGTATGTTTCTCTTACATAACTGAGAGCAACAGGAATGAAATGTGTCCTATATGAAAGCAGAGTCCTTCTTGTACCAGCTTCATTAAAAAAAAAAAACTTTTTATCAGGGCGGCTGTGGCTGAGTGGTTAGAGCAGTCGTCCTCCAATGCAAGAGTTTGGAGTTCGATTCCACCAGCAGTCACATGCTGAAGTGTCTCTTGGCAAGGCACTGAACCCCTCATTGTCTCTGATGTGTGTACCATCAGTTTATGAATGTGATGAAGCACTTATTAGTCTTTGTACAGAGCTGTATGAATGGGTAAATGAGGGCACAGATTGTAGTGTAAAGCACTTTGAATATCTTGTAGGGATGCACAATATTGGATTTTTGGCCGATTTCCGATATGTTAAAACTTATTTGTCCGATAACCGATACCAATATTTTATATACTTTCCTTTGTCAGAACATAGCCCTCTCATTTAGGCTTATTTGCTACAAAAATTATGTAACAGCTGCAAGAGCTGGTGACATATATTCAGTAACAGCCATGTGCATAGCACTTTAACATATATTAAATGAAAAGTGTTTAATATTATTTATTAGCATTACCTACAATGCTGTCTCAGTTGTGGAGGCTTGTTCCAGGTTCCTAGCTGCAGTGTGGGGTCCTCTGCACTCCTGTGCATGAAGGACAGCCTTTTTAAGTTCAAAGTTTTTATCTACCCATTGTGCCGTAAGACTAATCATGCTAACGGGGCTAACACGACGTCCAAATGTCTGTGGTAAAACTCAAGCGTTATCGGCTATTAGCTTCTCAGTGACGTCGGAGATGATGGCTTGTAACTCGGGTAAGGTTACGTGGGAAAAATATCTCCGACTGGGGACGACGTAGCGAGGTTCAACGTGGTCCAAAAATCTTTGGAATCTGACAACAACAACAACAACAACAAAAACCTTCCACACCGCAACATTTTGACTTTTCCTCTCTGCCGTGAGATTGGGTAGGCGCTCATGACATCATCACGTTGTGCTGGCGCTGCAGGCATTCTTGTCACCGGGCTGTCATACAAAAACAGTGTCTTTTATTTCGATGAGTTATTTTGATGGAATGGCTGATGTCCGATATTGAACTTTAACTCTAATATCGGTCGATACTGATACCATGCCGATACTATCGTGCATCCTTAGTATCTTAATAGAAATGTGCTATATATGGTTAGTACAGTCCATTTACCATTTACAAGTTAGAGAGGCTGGGGTTAACATTAATTGAACAAAGTGTATATGTTGCATGTCTTCTGTTGCTTTGAGGTTCTTGGTAAAATCTCTAAATTTGGGCCTAGGCTGAGCATGGACGATGCTGAACGGCACTGTGAGAATTTTAGGGATATATCCAGATCTTAGCTCGAAGTGCCTCTTTGACATGTTGACAGTAAGTAATCTGCTTACAACGTTTAAATTTCTAATGTGTAGTGCTCCTTCAGATAAACCTACAAAACCCCAGATGTAGATCTTGAAACTTTTCCATGTTCCACGTTCTGTGACCATTTAAAAGCCTTTGAAGAGTCAAACGACAGTGCTGCATGGTTTCATCAGAAGTACGACGTGCGGACTGAAATGTGTCAGAGTCATAGTCTGGTTTAATTTGTAGACTGGAGCGTACTCAAGCACATTTATGGGGATGCAGGAAACTTTAATATAAGATGCAGTTTGTTAGCTTTATAAGATCTTTTGAAGTGGGATCTTTTTCACTAGCTGTTAGCTTGCCAGCTCAGTTAGAAATAAACTTTCTTCGAACCGAGGCTGTTTAAAGAATTATCTATCTTAGTCGGGCACCCTGCCCGTCAGACAGAACAACAAACCAAAGCACTGTTGGGAAATTAAGGCCAATAAATTTTTCTTCATTGTTGTCAGATTAGACTTAATACAGGTTGACCTACAGAGTGTTATTGCCCTACATTCTAAAACATTTCATTTAATAATACAGAACGTCTCAGACATGTTTAAACACGCCTCAAATTGGCCTTCAGGGTTAAAACAATCTTCTGATTGTTGCCACCATGGTGAATAAAAAAGCTTGAAATGTTGTCCAGGGGGACAGGACAATTACTTTTCACATGCAAGACATAAAGTGGAGGATAATGCTGCTTTTCATCTTGAAAAATCCCTACATTGTCTGTTTCCTGAGACAAACTGTGCTGCTCTGTGCAACACTTCTCATCCTTCAGTATTTGTGTTGCAGAAATAAAATCGTGTGCTGTTTGTCTAAGAAGCAAGGCTCCTCTGCCACCTAGAGGCAAATCAAAGTTCTGTCCACAGTCAGAGCCCCACCTCTGGGCTCAGTAATGAGATATTTAGGAATAACAGGAAGAAATTGGAAATCAGATTGGTCTGAATCCAGTGATTTGTGATGAAATAATGGGTGAACTAATGGTCTTTCATGAATTAAGCTCATGTTGTAATCCTTCTAGATCAAAACACGATAGACAGATTGACAAACCACTTTACAAGGCTAAAGTTTTAAGCAAAGATCTTGTGCAATGAGTAGCACTTAACAGTGTGTTGTGAATGACTCAGCTACCACCACACAAAATTGTGGCACTGTATCAGTAAAATGGACTGAATTATAGCCATTTTGTGTGTTTTCTATGGTCAGCAGGATGTGGCAGCATCTTAAATTGGGCTGACCCCATAAGTTCAGTTTTCAAGCCACTTTAGAAGCAGGCCTACTGTACATCTGATGATTTATTCCAAAAGTTCAAGACAAAAACAACTGGACTTTATTTGTAACAGAAAACGTTTTGATTCTCATCCGAGACGTTTTCGCAATTCTGTTTTTGTCTTGAACTTTTTTTTGAATTTACCATGTCCTGGGTGAATCTTCACCAGCGCACATCCGATGATTGGTTCCTGAAAATTTAATTCCAATCCATCCAGTGTTTCTTGAGATATTTTGCTAACAGGCAGAGATGACTGAAAAGAGTTAAAGGGCTACATTTTAAACAAAGATCTTGCACAACCAATCTGTGCACAAAATAAGTGTTGGCCATCATTCTCAGGTACTGCCACACTAAATTTAAGGTCGCAAACACCAGCGAAAACATCATTATCGGCCTTCCACTTTTTAATGTCAAATAAAAAATATTCTCGTGAATAAAGTTTTAGAATATGACTTATGGCAATCTAAGCATTAGTATATTTATGTGAAAAACAAATGATACTAAATACTGAACCACGAGGAACAATAAAGGAATATGCTCTTATTTCCCGAGTTAAATAATCTACCTTCACAAAATAAGCTGGAGTTCAGGATGGTCCTCGTTCAGTTCTGTTGCAGAATAAATGATAGACACGTTTTGACTTTTATGAAGAGCCGGAGATATTGTGTTCCACATGACTAGGTTCTTTCGGCTGCCCCCATCTTCAGGGATAACCACAGCGAGCAAACTCACATGAAAGATTTCCCAATTTGTTTTATGCTGGATATCCTTCCTGACGCAATGTGCGCTTGAACCTGCAGCCTCAGGATTACAAGACTGCAACACTGACCACCAAGCTACCACAGCCCTCACTTGTGCTCCACATGAATATTAACTTTATTTACACAAAACCACTCATGGGAGAAATCAGAGGTGAATGTGGCGAGTTTTAAATAAAAATAGCCTATAACATGAAACTGTCCAAGTTCATTCCTTACAACATGACAATACTTTCTCTTATTGCAAGTTTTTTTAATTTTCCAAATAACTAATTTTAATACAATCACCCATAGAAATTCACTGAAATCTCTACAATTCCTTCAAAATATCACAGTTTTATATTACATTATTATTGCTTAGCATATATCTTCGATCCTTGTATACCATTTATTTTTTATACTTATTTTTTTTGTTGTTGTTATTTTGGGGTGTAACTGGGACCTGAGTACACAATTTCTTTCCACCTTATGTACCACATGCAATGCAAATGACAATAGTCACCTTGAACCTTGATCTCCTTAAGATTTGCTTCAACATATTGCTCTAATTTAGCATCCCTTTGCTCCTTTTATACAATTTTGCCATTTTTTTTAGCTTTTAGCTAGCATTCTGCTACCTTTTAGCTGCTATTTGCCAACTTTTACCCACTAATTAAATTTGAACTTTTAGCTCTTAATTTGCACAATGCAGCTTTTAGCTACTTATTTAATAAATTCAGCATCTGTTTCTTCTGATTTTTAGCTTTTAGCTAGAATTCTACTACCTTTAGCAAGTTATGCTAGTATCAACATTATCTATTGTTTACCAGTTTAGCTTTGAAACAGACATCTCAATTTTAACCTTTAGCTCCTAATTTGCCTATTTTGACTGTTAGCAATTGTTTGGATCATTTTAGCTTTTAGCATATATCTTCTGATTGTAGCTTTTAGAAACTGGTTTGCTATATTAACTTTTAGCTACTGTTTTGATCATTTTAGCTTTTAGTGTGTGTTTCTTCTGATTGTAGCTTTGAGAAACTGTTTAGTTAATCTAAGCTTTCGGTGACAGTTTTTGCTATTGTAGCTTTTAGCTAGTTTAGCAATTTTCCGTTTTTAGCATTTGCTTGTTAAATTTAGCCTTTAGCTATTCTTTTTGCTGATGATTTGTTCTGCTGCTCTGCTGCTGAATAGCTGCAGAAAACGTGTTATTTTTTTGCACTCGTTACGGGAGCGGTGGTGCAGAGGCTAGAGAAGGTGAGCCTATGATCGGAAGATCGCTGGTTCAAGTCCTGGTACCGACAACATCAAAATGCGGGTGGGATTGGTGAAGCACCCACACCTGTCTCCACTCTCATTTGCTCCGCTCTGGGCCCTTGAGCAAGGCCCTTAACCCCCACGCCCTAGATAGCAGCTCTCTGCTCCACACAGAGGGCTGTGGTAGCTCGGTGGTCTGTGGTTACGTCAGCATCCAGCGTAAAAATAATTGCCAAGTCTTCGTGCAACTCAGTTCGTTGTGGTGACCCCTGATGAAGGGAGAAGCTGAAAGAAGATTTTTGCACTCATTAGTATAGCTGTCCAAAAACAAACAAAAAAAGCACCTAAAGGCTGCTTCCTCACTAACCATGTAGGAAATGTTACAAGCTCACAGTCTTTAAGGTTTATGACAGCGGTGTGTCGGTGTAACTTTAGGGCTAATAGAAAAACAAATGGGTTAAAAAAATCAGTTTAAGTTTGAAACAGCTGGGTGGAAAATAGAGAAAAGCCCTAACCTTGAGGTAACCTATAGGCCACTGAGATTAGTGTCTATTTTTGTCTTCCTCACAGAGCTACTGGTCCTGTACATTCACATTGCACCAGCTCAACCAAAGTTGAAAATGTAAAAAGACTACCGGTACAGTATTTCGATTTTCTCGCGAACGACAGCTTGACCGGTAAGTGTCGTTTCCTCCGTCGCACTTCTCCTTTAAGCAGCGGAAAAAAAAAAAAAAAAGACCCAGCCATGACGTCATCAGTAAAACCTGTCCACTGAAAAGTGAACCGTCGTGTTAGCGGTGTTGGACTTTCCCCCTCTATTATTTAGCTTTTCTTTGGCGGTTTTTGGCATTTTTTTAAGTACAGCCGTGAGATTTCACGTTATTAATAGTAAAACCCGACGTCGTAGCCAACTTAGAGGATGTTTTAGTAAAGTTCCTGACGCGGTTTCTTTCTTTTTTTTTTTTTTGAGGAACCGGTGGAAGGCGGACACCAGCGATGGATAAGCTAACTGTTAGCTCAGTTGTTAGCCGGGAGTCATAGATCATAGCGTTGGCTCAAGCTAGCATGCTAACAACTAGCTAATCAGGTATTTTTCGGCTAGCTAAGATACTTTATCTGTCGTATCAAAGTTACTATTGTTTGTGGGCCTTTATTTTCTCACAGCGGCGAGTTTGTCCGAGGCCGGCTAAGTCGAGGGAGACTCCGTTTGTTAAAGGAAACGACTCGGTGCCGGCTAGTTTGTCTGTGAGCTCAGACTATGAACATGCTATCCAACGCTCAGAACCAACCACTGTTTCCAAACCCGGCGGGCCAGCAGAACCCGGGCGGGCAGCAGAATCCCGCCGGTCAGTTCGTCCCCTTTCACCCGAGACCCAACCTACAGATCAAGAAGAACGCCGTAACAGACGACTATAAGATAACCAGCCAGGTGTTGGGGCTGGGGATCAATGGCAAGGTGCTTGAAATCTTCCAGAAGAAGACCGGTGACAAATATGCGCTGAAGGTAAGTCCTAACAGACCGCTGACCATCACAGCTCGGAAACCCTTACTTGTGTTTTTATCATGGGGCTGTTTTCACTTTTCTTTCATGGCTTTATTTTCTCTAATAACTTGTGATTGCTTTAAAACTTAAAACTTAAAAAAAAAAATCACATTTTTACTCACTGGCACAGACTGAATTTGTTCTGCTCTGTTTTTATTGATCTTAATGTTTTAACAACTCTTATCTTTTATGTGTTTAAATGTTCTTGATTTTATGTGTACAGCACTTTGTTGCAGCTGTGGTTCTTTTAAAGGGCTTTATAAATAAATTATTATTATTATTGTTATTATTGTTATTATTAAAGCAGGAGTGTCAAACCCACTCGCAAAACGGGGCCAAAATTAAACCCTTTTTCAAACTGAGGGCCGGTTTCAGAATCTACATTAACTCAAGTTAGATGCCAAACATCTTTTCTTGGTTGTAAGTTCCTCAACAAGAGTTTGATTGGTCTCATTTGATGTTCTCTGTTGTACTTTTGACATCACAATCAAAGATTACTGAAAAAATAAAATGATGAAAGTACAGTATTTTACATTTAAAATAACATCTTGAGGGCCAGATAAGATGTCAATGAGGGCCACATTTGGCCCCCGGCCCTCGAGTTTGACTCATACCGGTATGTTTTAAAGTCTTCATTGCTCTACAAAGCACTTTCGTCTGGCTGTTAGAAATGTTTTATGAATAAAGCTGATATGCTACAAGTAAGAACAAAAATGAACAAACTAATAATCTGTAAGGTCCAAGCATTTTGGAACTGTATTTTAGAAAACATGGCTGAAAGGTACATTTTAATGTTGATGAATTTAAAATGTTTTTATTTACATATTCATAGATGTTAGTTTCACAAATCAGTTCATGGAAAATTAGCTTACTACATAACCAAAAGTTTTGAAAGACCTTTTATATTTTGACTTTTTATAAGTTATGTTGAAAACATCAACATTGGTTAGTAATACGTATGCATGAACAGGGGACCTGTCGTTCTGTGCTTGTCTGTTATACTTCCTGTCCATCAAACCCCAGCCCGTTGAAGCAGTGGCCGCTCATCCTGAGTTGGGTTCTGCTGGAGGTTTTTTCCTGTTTAAAGGGAGTTTTCCTTTCCACTGTTGCCTTTGTGCTTGCCCAGAATGGGAGACTGCAATGAAGTGAAGATTCAACACAGTGCTGGCTTCCTTAGGAAGATTTTCATTCATTCATTCAAACTTTTTTTTTTATACAGGTTAGTCTCGTTGAGTGTGAGGACTCATTTACAAGAGAGACCTGTAGATAACTTTTACTAATTGACTTTTTCACATAAGTGTTTTTGTACAGTGCCCATATCCTCTCTTAATACGACTCAACACATTTATATGTTCAGAAACTGAAACGATCACATTCATTCATTCAGTCATTCAACCTTTATTTAAACAGATAAGTCACATTGAGCCTCGAAGACTCATTTACAAGTGAGATCTGTTGGACAGA
>JARVGS010001636.1:31948865-31959044 GCA_031762315.1 Hypsolebias antenori | reverse complement strand
GTTCCGACTTACATCAAAATCAACTTACGAACGGTTTGTAGGTACGGAACCCGTTCGTAAGTCGAGGACTACCTGTATATATATATATTCTTCTTTCTGCTGCTCCCTGTGTTATGGGCCGCCACAGCGAACTAAGTTGCACAAAGACTTGGCAGTTATTTTATTTTTTACGCCGGATGCCCTTCCTGACGCAACCACAGATCACCGAGCTACCACAGCCCTCTGTGTGGAGCAGACACCTAGGACACCCGGAGGAGCAGATGGTGGGGGTTAAAGGCCTTGCTCAGGGGCCCAGATTGTGGCGAATTAGGGTGAGGGGAGGTGTGGGTGCTTCACCTACCCCACCCACATTTTTGATGTTGTCTGCGGGGCTTGAACCAGCGATCTTCCCATCACAGGCTCACCTTCTCTAACCTCTGCGCCACCACTCCCCTTATCGTTACATAATATATCCATAAAATATAATTTTTTTCCTGTCATGTAGGCCGTTTTGGTTGGTGAACAGTTGCATAGTGGTTGGCAACTGGTCACAAATTTCGCTTGCAAAGTTTTAATTTAATCACATCAATATAAAACAAAACGTGGAGCAGCTTTTTTTCCCACAATTTTTATGATTTTATTTGTTTTTTTGGACTGGTCTTTAACCTTCATAAACAGCTGACTGTCACAAATGCGAAAATAAAGCTGGTAAAGTGTCTAAAATTAATCTCAAATTTGGAAAATATCTTGATAGTATTAGTCAGGTTTTCTTCTCAATGAGAGAAGGCCCACCCAGGTGGAAACGGCATCATGTCGTGGTTTGGGTGCGATGACGCCGTGGGTTCTCTCTGTATGTCACGCGTACATAACGAAGCTGACAGAGAGAGGGAGTGGTGGGTCTCTGCGTCTTTCACGTGCTTCCACCGTCTTGTTCAGCGAGCAGACTTGAGGTTTGCATATTGCGTGGTAGAAGAAAAAAAAAAGTCTCCGAAAAGGAGAAACCACTTGGAGAAGTCGCCTGGTACTTTTAGAAGTGGCAGAGTAAGGCAGTTCTTTCCCTTCAGTACTTTTTTAATTTGCTGTGTGGAATGTCCACTTGTCCTCAGCTGTCATAGTTTTGTCCGTCCTGCAGATCTCGGCCTGTTGCTGTTAGGCAACCCTGGTATTTTGAGATTATATTTTTCTATGACTAATGACCTCTGAATGATATTAACTGCAGATGACCTGAAGAAAGCAGTGTGAAGGTCAGAGACGTACGTGTAGCTCTAACAAAGCCGAGTTTTCTCTATAACTTAGATAAACTGAGAGATAAAGCACAACCTCAACTTAATCTAACAAAGAAATTGCATCAAAACCAGAATTTCACATCCTCAAGAAGTGTTTCAATTTGGCTTTTTTTTTTTTAAAGATCTGCAGTGAAGAGGCTTTAAAAAAGACACGAATCCATGTTAGAAACAAAAACTAAAATAAATGGGAAACCTTTCCTTATTTGTAATGTTGTTTTTTTACGGGGATAATGTGACATCTGTATCTTCCTGTATCCTAATAAAATGCAACACAGTGTAAATGTGTAGACGCCTTAAAACTGATTAATTAGTTAAACAGAAAACCTGAAAATATTCTGACGGGGCTTTCAGTTTCATTATGTTCCTCCAGGAGAGGGATCCCCCCTCTCAACTTTCACTTATATGTGTGACTGACTTTAACTAAATGTACGTCTCATTTGTTAAATGTTACCGCAGAAGATTGCCACTTTATTTTTTAAACAGTAATTTAGTTTTTTTTTTAGGGTTGGTTGCGTTCACGAAGGCGAAACCAACATTTTGATGACAAAACGACAAACTGCACTCAGATTTACCCGCTGGTGTGATGTAAGGCGTCACAAGCCTCAGGGATGACCAGCTCAGTTACACCGGGGTTAAACTTACAAGATTTGTTTTGGTCGAGCGATGACCTGTGTCCGTTTTATAGAACGAAAAAGGACATTGGGTTTTGCAATATGTGAAACTATTCCTATAAAATGAAACTGGGATTCCTGGAAGAAATGCTCATCTGTCAAGACGTCTGCTGAGACTGTCTTATCACAGAGTTTTAGCTCAGCATCCACGAAATGGGCTGAGTTATTGGCACCGCTGGGCTTTCAAAGATAAGTTGGCTGTCTTTGAGTCAGATTGACACCAAAAGTTAATCTGATAAGTGTACGCAGATGATTTATGTCTATAGCACATAAATGAATAGATAAAAAACAATAAGAATGAAGAAAATGTACCATATTTTTCAGACTATAAAGCACATTGGATCATAAGGTGCAATATCAATGAACATTTTCATACAAAAGGTGCATTAAGTGAAATAAATTAATTTTCACAGATTTTTTTAGCACTTTGTTCCACATAAAATCATTTTGAGGCCCAACCAGGATTAATAAATAAGGCTCACTGTCGATTGATGTCAAGGATTTTAAGTGTGTCCTATAGTCCGAATGGTAAGGTACATTTAATGATTACTTTCTGACAGTTTCGTTAAAGTCTGTCTAGTGGTTCATGAGATATTTTGCTAACAAACACACATATTGTCATAAGTTGAAGTGAGAATAAAATAGAAAAACAAACAAAATATGTAAATTTCAGCAGACTTTTATTGCACATTGTAATTAGTAAGCAAGATGGCAAAAATGGCTGTTTTTATCGCAAAGGTTGCAAACCCCTGGGCTAGAGCAACTTGTACTTTCGGTTAAAATTAACAAAGAGGAAGTGTTTTAATTAGGTCTAGCAGAAAACCAGTTTCTCAAAACTGTCATTCCAGCAGCCAAAGATCTGAGAAAAAAGTTACAGCAGAGTCATGAGAGAGTTCATGTGAAGTATGTTTCATATAGGCAAGTATAAAAAAAAAATCAAACTTGAGATTCATATAATTTTTATTTTATTTTAAAGCCTTTAACAAAAATATCTGAACAGAAGTTTCAACGTTTGTTTATGTAAAAATCACAGAGTCAGCAGTCGATGGGAAACTCTCATAATTGTCAGCACCCTTGAACGAAAAAGTACTTGATGGGATTTCTGTCGTGACATTTGGAGACTGCCGGTAAATGAAGTGTTTTATTCATAAAACAAGTGATTTTGGACGTAGTCCTTCGTAGGTGCGCCTATATCTCACATCAGCGTCATTTCATCCAAAACATGAGCAGCTGTGGGACGAAACCAGCAAATAGCACGAATCAGCTTTTTAGTCAGTTTTTCACAGAATCGAGAAGTCGTCAGAGCTCGACTTCAGGCTGATAATGTAACTTGTGATAAATATGAGGCACTGCTATGAAATACTTACCGATTAGACATCTTGTTTCAGGTTGGTTAAAGAAAAGCGACCCCTTGACAAACGAATATAGCTGCATCCTTTTACCACTAACAAGGAAGAAGGCAGAATGAGAGATTTGCTGAACGGCGCCACAACAGCCTTGTGCGCCGTTCACGGTGCCTCTGCAAATAAAAAAAAAAGAGGCCAAAGCTGAACCAGACTGAACTTTTAACAGTCTCTTTGTTGTCTGCATGGCACTTTGGATCAGGTGCTGCTGCGGTCAGGTCGCCTCTTTGTTGTCTCCGCACTTTAACCCCTTCCCTCCAAAACCGGTTTCTGACGTTGTCAGAGTGTTGCTCAGAATCAGCCGTCAGCAGTTTCAAGCACATTACCTGAAACGATTTCACGTCCAGCTGACTCAGCAGCACCTTTGAAACCTGGTTCGCACTGCAGCGTCATGAACAGCGAGCATCGGAAGACTTTGAGGCGCTCTTTGGTCCTCTCTGTGACTCGGCAGAGTTTACAAGTTGCACATTGTGCTGGAGGTTCCTCAGCAGCGCGCGTCCCACTTCTTTTTTGGTGCGTTGGTGCAGATTTTTGCGTCCGCATCGTGTACGTGCAGATGTCACCTTTAGAGGAAATGGATTCGTCTTTACTAACAAAGTCACCACAGCCATCTTTCACTTTCACACTGCAAATAGGCTCGATTCTGCCTCGGCGTCGAATCCCCCACACAGAGATCTGTTTCAGTTGTTGTTTATGTCGAGTGTTGATGCAACATGCGAGACGTGGAAAACAAAAGTAAACTTCATGCTGCATGGTGCTTGAGCTTGTCTTATAGTTTACGTTGATGAAGCTTTAACGAAAAAAGGAAACTGAGAAACAGTTGTTGGCAGGGTCATTCCACAAGGATGACACCCGTTCTGCCAAAACTGTTCACAAGCACTCACTCACTCATGGGGCTAATAGCCTTTTGCGCATCAGCTGATTCATTTGATGGTTCGTGATTCAGACAGAGATAATGTGTATTTTTGAGAATTGAACAGTGTGTAAAAGCGCCATTCTTAGACTTTTGCATGTGCTACCAAACCTCTGGACTTCCAGTGAATACTTTAGTCATATTGACTTCCTGCTCTTTATCCTGCCCAGTCATCGGGGTTGTTGTAAGCTACTCTCATATTATGTTGAAATGTATTTATCTCAGTATTATGTTTCCTACATGTCTCTGCGTGAGTGCAGCTACAGCGTGCGCTCTTAGGACATTGTTACCTGCAGTGTTCCCTCAGTGAGGACTGAACTTGGCAAA
Source organism: Hypsolebias antenori (assembly GCA_031762315.1). Taxonomy (NCBI): domain Eukaryota; kingdom Metazoa; phylum Chordata; class Actinopteri; order Cyprinodontiformes; family Rivulidae; genus Hypsolebias; species Hypsolebias antenori. The sequence goes on along the minus strand of JARVGS010001636.1, from coordinate 31,954,465 downwards.
AGGGCCTTCTCCCTACTCCGCTCCTGCTTCCGGGAATATTTTATAAAAAGATCTGAAGCTCTTGACCTTGACCTCTCTAAATGGCTTTAAGAATCTGTTGGACTCCTGACAGGAACCAATGCAGACATGTTCCTGTTTTTTGTTTTCTACATTCGCCTTACAATCTATCTGTTTTGCTACTTTTCGACATCTTTTTTTAACTTGTTTAAGAAAAATGTAAAAAAAAAAAATCTGTATGCCTCTCTTATGATTGTCTATTGTTGTCGCTGTTGTCATCATTCTTTGTTGAAACCAGGTCTCTCTTGTAAATGAGTCCTCAAGGCTCAATGGGATTAACATGCCTAAATAACTGTTGAATGAAAAATTCACAATGTTTTCTGTTTGTGGTTGTGTTGAGATTGCTGCTGTTTGTTTAGGTTCACGGTTAATGAGTAAACCTTTACCAAACATACTTCAGTTTATCAGGCTACAACCTCTAGCTTCTTATCTAAGTAAAACCACCTTTTTTAAATTTAATGAATTTAATGGAGCCAAATGATTGATTTTGTGATCTCTTTTGAAAGAAGTGATGTAAGTTTTGATGAGTTTTGAAGTAATGATGAATACATGTTTAAATCTGAAGTGTTCCCTGCAACTTTCTTATATTTGGTATGAATTATTAAATTGTTGCAGTCTGCTGTCATGGAGCTCCACATATAAGCTGTGGGTTGAGGTCAGATGAAGCTTTTCTTCCATATCTGCTGGGAAATTATTTCTGGAGCTTTGAGTGTTCACTCTCGCTCCCTGTGGGCCAAAAGGTTTACCCCACCCCCACCCCCCAAAAGTATGGATTTGTGTTTAATAATGTTGAGCCACACAACGTTAAAAGTTTTTCAATGTTCCCTAATTTAGGGACCGCATCAACACAAAGTGATACTCTTATATTTTCTAATACATTTTTAGCTTGTGAGAAAGTGGTCTGTTTGTGTAGCTACAAACTTGAAATCACAAAGTTTTGTAAATGTAAAACAAAAGGTATATTTTTACTACTAATACAGTGAATTTTAAATATATTTCATTTGTGTTTGTTGGGCTCTGCTGTGTTTCACTCACTAATCTAAATAGCACATGAGTATTCATGCAAAAAAAAAAAAAAATAACAGTAAAAGCCTAGAGGCGATCGTTTGGTATTGATCAGATAATTTCTAGGAAGTAAAGTTTTCATTTTACATCACCATGGTTCATAATAGTGATATAAGGTGGTGCTCATTAGACCAAATGCTGAAGACTTTTCTTCTTTTCATGATCAGTTGAAACAAAAGCATTTTTGACAGCAGCTTTTCCTTTTCAACATTCAACAACCTACATCCTTTGCGGGTTTACTTGTGTTTTCTAGAGTTTCCAAAAGCAGAATGGACGGCAGAACTTTCATGTATCAGGCTCATTTCTTGTGGAACCAGTTTCCAGTTTCTGTCCATGAGGCTGACACATTGTCAGTTTTAAGGCCAGGCTTAAGTCTCCTTTATGAAAAATCCTATAGTTAGGGTCAGCTAGAGCTTCCTGAGCTATCCCGTATGCTGCTATAGTCCTAGGCTGCTGGAGGACAAACTGACCACATTTCTTAACTCTGCTGTCTTTTCTTACTCAACCTATTGTTTTTGTCTTACTTCCTGCACCTGCACCTACATCTGGACCTGCCATTCTGTGTTCGTTTGTTTCTCCTTCCTGTTCTTCTCAAACCCAGCCAGTCCAAGTCCTGAGCCAGGTTCTGCTGGAGGTTTCTTCCTGTTAAAAGGGAGTTTTTCCTTTCCACTGTTGCCTTTGTGCTCGCTCAGGATGGGAGACTGGTGATGAAGTCTGTTGGCTTCCTTCCTTAGATAACTTTTACCAGTTGGCTTTTGTATATGAATATTTCTGTTCAGTGCCCTGAGACAAGTTTTGTTGTGACTTGGCACTATAGAAATAAACTGCATTGAACTGAATTTTGAGTAGCATCAAAAATTTGGTGTGTAAGAACGATGCAAGCACATGTTTATGTTTTAAATTCTGGCAAAGAGTATTTGATTCAATCAGTCATTGTCATTTTTTTTATTTAGAAGTTTCTACCATTGTTGTTGTTATCCGCACATTTCTGTCTGTTTTTGTTGAAAAACATTTTTCTTAATGCAGCAATTTTGAACTTTTTTTTTTTTTATGACAGAACTCTGTGATCTATAAAAGAAAATTTTGGTTTTCTTTATTCTGAACTGTAGCATCATTTTACTTGAGAATCACAAGTACTGGTATGTGACAAATTTTAAAACGATGCCCTTGCCTCATTTTGGTTGTTTTTGGGACCGTGTTCTCTGCAACACCTAGGGGAAAATCAGTGTAACTGTGAGCATATTACCTCATTGATATGTTGATTTTAGGGAAGCCTTCCCACTTCTCACGGCACTCTGGGCATTCATTCTTGCGCGAGGACTCCCACCACAGAGCCAAACAGTGGCGGCAGATGTTGTGGCCGCAGGTCAAAGTGGTGGGGTTGACCAAAATGTCGTAGCAACAGTGGCAGGTGAATTCACGCTCTGAAATTCCACTTGTTCTTGGCCTTAATGGATGAGATTCAGATACATAAGAGGAGTCATCCATTAAGGCCGCTGGATCATCACCATTGTGATCTGAAGCATCCCAATCCATCTGGAGCAATAACCAATCTGAACAAAAGGAAGCAAAAGGTTAGAGAAAGGATTGTAGCAAGCAGTTTTTTTTTTATTCATTCAACCTTTATTTAGACAGGTTAATCCCACTGAGCCTCGAGGACTCCTTTACAAGAGAGACCTGTTTATTTGAAACATGAAAAATAAAGGCATTATTGTTGAATGCATCAAAATGTTCGCTGGTAAAATTATATGTATAGACCTGTTGAACCAACAAAAAAAAAGTAGCAGAATACCAGAAGTCCCATCATTATGGAGATGCTCACACTGAAAATAAATTATGCATAACAACTGAAGCTAAGTTACCTGCAAAGAAGGCAGAAGATGGTAAAAAAATTATGTACCAGTAGATGACCATGGGCTTGCAGCAAAAGAGCACTATTTAGAAAAACCGCTAATAATTGGTGGCTCTGATCCATACAAACTTGGTAAATGATTTGTAGATGAGAAGGATCTGCTGGCAGTGACCTACCCAGATGTCGTCAACTATTTGGTGATTTCACCAAGTCCTCATACCACTGATGATCTGAAATGTTTTATGGTGTTAGAGGCAGATGTGTTGTGGGTGAATCAGAGAAACTGCACATAGTTTAGAGACAAGTGCCTGGTAAAGGCAAGATAAGCATAAGTATAAAAGTATGTTGGCCTACTAGGCCCATGTGGTGTACCTTGTATAAAAGGCACTTTGATGCACAGAAATTGAAACTGTGTCAGTTACGTCGTGCACGTACGTGAGCTCTGGTGATATGTTGTCAAACAGCGAACTAATGATTAGTGTAATACACTAATTCAGTTTCATTTAATAAAAGAAATATTACCATACCTGACACAAAATGTGCAGAACAAACTCAGATGTTGCTCATAGTTTTCCTGCTTTAACATGGCAAGCCTCAGTTCCAAGGGTAATATTTGACTAATGATTTGTAATCATGTGTGGCAGCCTCAGTGAGGCTGCATCACGATCTGACCAATCAGGGCATCTATATGCAATTCATTTCTTGATATTTTAATGGAAAAATATGACACTCATACAGCACAAGCTCAAACCTGCATGCTGCCATCATGGCTCACTTCCGGTTCGATTTAAATTATGTGTCACCTGAAAAGTTTAAGGTTCTTCAGTGCCTTGTTAAAAATTTCCTGCTTTTTACAATACAGTAAATTAAAAAAGCAGTCCGTTTTAAAGACACCATATCCGAAAATACCTACGGTACTAGCTGTGTACAGTAATATAATAATACCGTAATTACGAGAGTTATGGTGTCCTGAACAAATATTCATTTAACATTTACTGTATTTATACAGGTCAGTCCCATTGAGCCTCAGGGACTCATTTACATTTTTATATATAAAAAACATTAATTCCCTATTAAATTATACTGCAAGCAAAGTAAACTTACCAACGGAGATACTTTAAATAGGTTAAGGATTTTGAACGATAGAACATGTCAGAAGCTATTTTTAAGAGTAATCGACCTAACTGCATCAGAAGCTTTGCACTGAACCATTTTAAAAACGAAAACGTCTTATTTGCTTACATCCTGGTCTGGAAAGTTAGCTGAGCTAACTGAGAACTAGCTACGAGTTAACTCGTTACTAATGTTACAGGGACCAAACAGGTGCTACTAGTTAGCTGGTCAGAACAGTTAGCTATAGCATAACAAGTAGTTTAAAAATAATCTAACCGTGTTGATCCTCGCCTCATGTAGGAGTGAAAGGGGTAAAGAGGTGGATGTTGACTTGACTGACCGGCTAAATATTCTGTGGAAGTTCAAGTGGTCGTAGACAGAACACAGATGTTTCTGCTCGAGTATCTCGCCATAGCTCCTGCCCGCCTCGCTTCTTCTTCTTCTACGGTCCGCGTCAGTCTGTTGCGTGATAGCGAAGAAGAAGAAAGACAGCCGTTCGCTGGATGATGGAAGATGTACTGGACCAAAGTTCACATGTTATCCTCCGGCCTGAGGTAACCCGCTGCTCCTGATTCGTCACAACGATAATAACGAGAGTGTATGGCAAGCCATATAAACATGTAACCTATTACCTTACACGTAGTAGGCTTGCGTAGACAACTGAGTTCCAACTGGTTATCTTTACCAGACCACCAGTGTTGCCAGATAGAGTCAAGGTTTCCCGGCCCAAAAATCTGATTAAAAAAAAAACGCCACATAGCAAAATTGGTCTGGTCCAGATCTGGCCCACATCTGGCACTCACATCTGGCCCACATGGCTCAACGAATGACGCCCCCCATCCCCCATGAAACCAGACTGATGGAGAGAAACTGATAAACTCTCAAATCAAAAATTACCTGGACTCATTTAACATCTTACCTCTCCATAAACCTGGTTTCTGGAAAAAACACAGCACATCGACTGATTCACTGACGGTTTTTAATGACATTGTTGAAGCACTGGATGTAAGGATAATTGTGCTGCACTTTTCTTAGATCTGTCTAAAGCTTTTGACACTGTGGATCATAACATCTTGTATCACAAGCTCTCAGAAATTGGTTTCTCAGATCACACCATTAGTGTTCACTAACTATCTTTCAGATCAGAGGCAATGTGTTCAACATAATGGTATTTCCTCCATTTATCTAACAGTCAGTAATGGTGCCACCAGAGAGGTAGTTACAAGGAAAAATGGTTGATGTATCATAAAACCATCAGATTTAGATGAAAGCTGAAAACTTTCTCACTAAGCTATTTTATCATTTTAAAAAGACTATCCACTGTTATCTGATGACTCTATGGATGTTGTAGCAGAACGCCACTCCAGTTCATATTATAGTTGCTCTTCATACATGTCACAGTCCTCCAAGTAAAAATAAACTAAGCACTACTGGGTCAAAACAATGCGCCAAACAACAGCAGCACGAACATGAGTCTGTGTGAGCAGATGAGGACGAATGAACACAGCAACAT
>JARVGS010001636.1:31905044-31915135 GCA_031762315.1 Hypsolebias antenori | reverse complement strand
CATCGACTACTCGAGTTCTACTCGAGTTTTATTATATTAATGTCGAGTATAAAAATTATGTACTCGTTCAACCCCTACTTGCCATACACTGCCACCTTCGTCTCGCTCCGGAACTCCTGGAGAAAAAGTCAAATTAGCTGCATTTTGCCGCGCCGCCCAGGTGAAATGCAGCTGATTTGACCATTAAAGTGCATTTATTAAGGACAATTTCAACTGAGACACACCTTTACTATAATTTTGAGCAAACAAATGATTGTTTTTAAGTGATGATCTTGTTAAATTCTTGTTTAAGTCCTCCCGTGCAATCTCCCGCGGCCACCATTTGGCAGCCAAGCTATTTTTGGCACAACACCGGCCCACGTTTCTGGGTTGTCAGCGGTGACGCATAATAGATGCGACTATACTACAAAGCGACTTATTTATATATATTTTCCACTTTATTAGACATTTTTGGACTGATGCGACATGTACAGCGGCAAGTATGGTATATGTTGATGCGCTGTGTTCCCAGATAGTTGGAATGCTTTGTCAAAATAAATTAAATTAACAGCATGATCTTGACTGGAGTCCTATTTAGAGTGAAGCTAACACTCCAAGCCATTTTGATGTTTAAAAGATGATTTTGCACAATTTTTTCAAGTCAGCATGACTCTTTATGAACTTCTGCTAAGTTTTTTTGAGCGCCACATCCCGGATCCTATAGCTTTATCATGTAGAGAGTCAAAAATACAAAAACTGCTGAAACATAAATTTAAATTAGGTTTGTGTAGCCTTTAGAAACTGTTTTTTTTTTTAATCATTAAAACAATCCTGATGTTCTCACATGGCTCTGTTTGGTGCAAACAACTTGATAGTTTCGATCTTTTGAAGTGGTTTTGGAAAGGTTATGAATAATCAGTGTCTTATATTTTTCAGAAGACTATTTGAACAAACTGTTCAGAGAAATAGAACCACGTGTCCAAGCCAAACCAAGACATAAATGAGTCACTGCTGTCTTAAATCCACTCCGTTTGCAAAGCTTTCGTAGCAGTTCAGGCAAACCCAAAACATGAATCTTTACACTTCTGTCAGGGTCGTATTACACACTTATTTACACACAATTCTCACATAGCAGCAGCAGCTAGCTATAGCACGTCATTGCAGCCTGGGGCTCTTCTGGCACAAATCTTAGGATCAGATGACAAATGAAGATTTATAAAATACTTGTATCATCTGCATGAACTGCTTTGAAATATTTAGGATTGTTGTTGGTTGATGGTTGTTTTTAAGAGATCCTCTTTCAGGCAGCACGGTGGCTCAGTTGATAGATCTGTTACCTCTCAGCGAGAAGGTTGCCAGTTCCAGGCCCGAGACCTTTCTGGGAGGAGTTTGCATGTTCTCTCCGTGCATGCATGTTTTTTCTCCGGGTACTCCGGTTTCCTCCCACAGACCAAAAACATGCACGTTAGGCTGACTGGTAACTCTAAATTGTTCCTTGGTGTGAGTGAGAGAGTGAATGGTTATTTGTTTCTACGTCCCTGTGATGGACTTGTGACCTGTCCAGGGTGTACCCCGCCTCTCGCTCAGTGACTGCTGGATATGGCACCTGTGACCCGAAATGGAAGAAACGGGTAAAGATAATTGATGGACGGAGATCCTCTTTTGTGTTGACTCTACTTTGTCTAGCTGTTAGCTCATCTGTCCCGTCAGATTTAAGTTTATTTTCTACAAATGTAGGTTCTTCTAAGAGTTTTCTACAACAGGTGAGCTACTCACCCGGTAATGATGTCCTGCTTTGGGGGAACTAATGACGGTCAGCCGTGGAACATCCACTTCTGCAGCCTGCATGCATGTAGAACAGCTTTTTATTTCTAAATGTTTACTTGTGCACATTACAAGTGAGTTTTTGGTCTTTAAATCCTAGAAAAAATAATTTTGTCAAACGACATTAGAGGCGGGACTCTGCAGCGACGTCTGGCCTAAAGGAGGTACTGCTTCTATGTCGGTTGAATTTTTGTCCAGATACATTTCCAAAGAGGCTCTCAAGTGTAAAAAGCAGAGTGCCACCTAGTGAGCTGATATAAAAATCATAAGTATAGGTATAGAGATGAAAAGAAAAAACATTACTGAGGAATGCATAATATTATGATATAAATACGGGTTCAAATGTTGTATATACAGTGTTTTTTGGTCAGTTTATCCCCTAAGTAACACAAGAGTGTATAGTAAAGCTACTATGAGGTTATGAGAGTGTTTGAAACATTTCTGATAAAATAAATAAAAGTAGAAGGACTTTTAGGCGTTGTCATTAAAAATTATTTATTGACTGCACCCACAACATAAATAAATTAAAACAGACAAGAAAATATATAAATACATTAAATATGTGTTGCTGATGTTCCCCCAAAAGGCAATACAAGGGTTAATTCAGGTCAAATAAGCAGTAAAATCAACAGTTTTTTATTTTATTTATTTAATTGGTTTTAACTTCTTTTTTTTTTTTTTAACATCTAAATATGATCTTGATTACATATGTTTATTTATGTTAATGCCCAATCATGGTGTGAACAAGATTAATTTTAAAGTCTTTAAAAAATAAAATTGTGTATAGAACATTTCACCCATGAAGACTAATGATATGACTGTGCACTGCTAAACTGCACCCAAAAAGTTTGAGTTGAAAACATCTTTAGTTTCTCATCTAAAAATAAATAAAATAAACACAGTTACGAGAGCAAAATAATAAAATCATTAAATGTGGATTATTGAACAACAGATCTCTTTCTTTTAAATACCTATTAATTAATGATCTGATAACTGATCATTGTACTATTTATTCTGTCTGACAGAAACCTGGCTAAAACGGGAAGATTTTGTTAGTATGAATGAATCCACTCCATCCAATTATTTAAATGTTCATGTTCTTGAACAACAAGTCGAGGTGGAGGGGTAGATTCAATTTTTCAGTCAGGAATATTCATTAATACTAAACCAATTATTCATTATAATACTTCACTGTCCCTCAGTCTTTTGCATCCAAAATGGAAATCAGATAGTCCACTCCAACTAGTTGTTATGTATATATCACCCACCAGGCTCCTATGCTCAGTTTTTGTCTGAATTCTCAGATTTCTTGTCTGACACTTTTAAATACATAAATAAAGTACTACCGTATGTGTTGTCATCATTGTATGTTCCCATACAACTGCGAAATTGGCTTTGCATTTAACCCATCACACATGGGACACACTCAGGTGGAGCAGTGGGCAGCCATGTAGGTGCCTGGGGAGCAACTGGGGATTGGGTGTCTTGCTCAGAGACACCACGATACGTGGGAATGGCTGGGGATCGAACCTGGGACTTTCAGGTCCTGGGTCAGCTGCCCTGCCTCGGCCCCTGCCCCATCTTGGCCCACCAAAATAAATACTGATACTGGATATTGGATTAAATACTGATGATGTCATAAAAATTGGAGATTTCAACATTAATGTAGATGTTGAAAGTGATAGCTCAAGCATAGCCTTTAAAAATTTAATAGTCACTTGGTTTTGCTCAAAGCGTCCACACATCTACTCACTCTCATCATCACACTCTTGACCTGGTTCTGACTTATGGCATCAAGATTAATGACTTAGTACAAAGTAATACATCCTCAAAATATTGTCCTGTATGACCATATTTTAATAACTTTTGATATTACATTAAATGACTCCACAGTCACTGAGCGTAAATTTCACCTTAGTAAGTGCTTATTAGAAAACACTGTAACTGAATTTAAAGAGTCACTGTTTTCCTCTGTCTTGCAGGGTAATAGATCAGAGAACAGTGACTTAGATCATCTGATTGATAAATTTACAACCTCTATGCAAACTTCACTTGAGAAAACTGCTCTGCTGAAAAGGAAAGTAATCAGTCAGAGGATTAGCTCCTTGGTTCAATTCTGAGTTGCTTACTTTAAAACAAGCATCTAGAAAGCTGGAAAGAAAATGGCGCTCCACCAAAGTTGAAGACATTCATTAATTTTGGAGAGATAACCTGCTAACTTATAAAAAAAGCTAGAACTTTATATTATTCACCTTTAACTGATGAAAATAAAAATAATCCCAGGCTCATTTTTAGCACCACAGCTAGTCTAATGAAAAATGAGCCTTGTTCTGCTGGAAGATTCTTCCTCATGAGGGAGTTTTTCCTTTCCACTGTCGCCTTTAAGCTTAAGATGAGTCTGTGATGAAGTTAAACCCAAAGCAGTCTGCTCCTCAGATAAGTAATGCTATTGATTTACTTTTATATAAATTAATGTTTTTGTACAGTGCCCTGAGATGACTTCTGATGTGACTTGGCGCTACCGGTATATGTAAATAAACTGAACTGAATTGAATCTAACTCCATTTAATACCAACATTCTCATGTGAGCTCTTATTTTTTTCCCCAATCGTTTGATTTGGCAGAAGTGTCCCTGACATTCCTTAAACCAGAGTCATGAGCTGACTTTTTTGTCAAACCACCAACGCTATGAACAAAAGTTGCATCTTTCATGGCCAAATTCAATCATCTGAGTCAGATATCTAAAAAAAAAAGATAGATTAAATAATACAGTTACATCTAAATGCTAAATATCTAAACACAGTAAAACAAAACAGGTCTGGTATGTGACAGGTATTGGTCAACTTACTTTAGGAAAACTAAATAAAAAAACATTTTTTGGCTGATTTTCTATTTCACTCAGACTTGAGTTTGTAATCCTTCATCGTTTTTTTTGCCCATGATGGATTTTTTTGTTTGTTTTTCCAACATTCTTTCCACTCTGCCAAAACCTTTTTTTTTTTTTTTTTTTATTTCACCAAGTTACATTACAGGAAATTGGCACAAGATGAATTTATTTGAACAGCGTGCATTCCAGAGAGGTTTTTTTAATGCATTTCCAAAATCTTCCTCTCCAGTTTTGCAATGGACTTTGGTTAACACCCACCTAGAAATAACATCCATCTGGACTCGGAGCAGAGCAGGAAAAGAAATGAAACCCATCAGTGAGAGCTGCTTCAGGAAAACATTCAACTGTTTCACTTTAAAAACACCCCTGAAAATCTTCCCCTGCATCGTTGCTGCAACAGATGGCCAAACTTCACCTCAAGGTGAGGGTGTGGGAGGTAAACGCTGAGTCGGCGTGCTGCAGCTGCTCGCAGGGCAGAGCACCACTGTGGATCTTCAAGTGTTTCTATAGAAACCTGAGAAAACGGCTGCATTGAGCCACGGATTCAGTCGGCGAACACCACCTGCTCCGCCTTCATCTCTTTGTCGGACACTCCAGCATATTTTTTTAAAAGTTATTCTCGGGCAAAGCTCAGAAAAAGCACAAAGAAACTTTCTTACCTGTCCGTGGTACCTGCCCTCTTTAGACGACTCGCAAGTCAGCGTCTTTACTTCTCTCTGCCTCACACTCTTTTTCTAACCCTCCCTCTTTCTCTCCGTCTTCTCTTTCCCCACTTTTCAACCCTCCCCTCTCGTTTTCTCTCCTCTTCAGTGGACACACCAGCTTCTGGGGTTTATTTTCCTCTGAGGGCCACAGTGGTCCTCACCGCCCCTCTGCTTGGCTTTGCTCCAGACTGATTTAATCTTCATTTCTTCTGCAGAACTGGGGGCTCTTTCATGGGTTTGAACTGAGTCACATTTTGTTATTGTTCGGTTTTGGTCCACCAAAGACTGAAGGGATCTTTCTCTAAGGTCAGATGTAAACCCCCAGTGGTGCAAATGTATTTCTCTGCACAACACTGGGGCTCTTGTTGGGAAAATCCCATCAAGATGCCTCCCACCCACTTCACCATTGTTAGGATGACAGCACACAGATCCAGTCATGTGTTTTTCATTAGCAGCAACTTTGCTGTGATCCCGTGGCATCATGTCAGTGTCCCTCGAACCTCCAGCAGCATTCTGTTGCTCTGACCAGCCAAAGAAAACTCCTGCAGCCTGATCACTGAGGGCCAGCTGAGGTGGAGCATGTTGAGGCGGAGCTTCAGGAAAGTAAAGCTGAGTGGCACGGTGATCAAATATGCGATGAGCCTTAATGTGTATGTGCTCAAATGTCACTGGGGCTTTAGAGGTGGACATGTGTTTACTGGATCGCATTCCTGCAGCATGAGCTGCAGCCGAGCAATAATGAGGCAAACACATGTGGGGATCTACACGCCTTTGTCTCCTGCTTCCTTCTCCGTCACCACCTCTAACCAGGTCGCCTTTCCTTTTGTTTATGTCTTCCTACAACCCAGTCAGCTTTACATGTGTTGAACTAAAACCTGATGTGGTTGTAGCTGAGAGCCACACTTGAGTCATACTTTGAAGACTACATTGTGCAAAACGTTTTGCCAAACTTGGGCATTAATTAAACATTATATAAACTTTAAAAAAAAAACAACAGTATATATGCAATACCTGCTTAAATAAAGGAATGAATGAATGAATACATTGTTCAGGTGGCACGGTGGTGCAGTTGTTGCCGCTTAGTGAGAAGGTCGCTGGATAAAATCTCGGTCGGGGACTATTCAGGGTGGAGTTTGCATGTTCTGTCCATGGGTTTTCTCCGGGTATTCCGGTTTCCTCCCACAGACCAAGAACGTGCACGTTAGGCTGATTGTTAACTCTAAATTGTCTCTAGGTGAGAGTGAATGGTTGCTTGTATCGTTTGTCTTGTGTGTGTCCATGTGAGGGACTGGAGACCTGTCCAGGGCGTCCCCTGCCTCTCGCACAATGACTGCTGGATATGAGCACCAGTGACCCCCTTGATCTGAAGGGGAAGAAGAGGATGGATGGATGGATGGATGGATGGATGGATGGATGGATGGATGGATGGATGGATCACTCAAAAGTCAGAAACAAAATCTGACACAAAGTAAAATGTAAATTTTAATCAAAATCATTTCAACCAAATAATGAAGCAAAATTATTAGGACATCATATTGAATGGCAATAAGAGAATTAAATTTGTGTTTTCTTAAAAGAAAGATAAAAAAAAAACAATAGTAAGATATGACAGAATAAACGAGGCGGCAGCTTTCTTGTTTTATTCATGATAATGCATATTTGTTTTTTTTATTTTTATAAAGCTCCAAGTTACTGATGCATGAAAACAATTCCTTTGACTTTTGTTTTCTGATAATTAGAAGTAGTGATTCAAAATACCAAACGCAATAAAAGACTCACTTTGGGATAATAACAACAGGCAGAATCCTGTTAGACACTAAAAACTGTTTACAGTAAATCTCCAGATTATGACGTCTGGATTAGGACTATGTTTGAGCCTTTAAACATGCTCTTGGTTGATAGAGATGCATTTTAAAAGAACTAAAGAAGAAGTTTGTTCTGAAACATTCATGGATGGAATACAAACAATTTACAGTGATTTTAGGAACTTTTCCTCACGACACACAATTTTCATCTTACCAACCCTTAGAATATTAGCTTCTTATCAGTTAAAAATGTCTCATACATATATTTGTTTTAAACTAGAATATATATTTTTGTATTTATATACTGGAAGTTGAAACCAGATATTCACATAAGCTTTAATAAATAAATCAGTCTAAACCTTTCCTGTTGAGGCCAGTTAGGATTCCTAAAATTATTCCTATTTGATAAATGCCCAAATAATGAAAAGTTGTCGTTTTAAAATATATATATTTTTCAAAGTCACAGGTTTACATACAGTAAGATTACGTTGCCTTTAAACAAATTCAGAAAGCCCTGAGGATGTTGTTACTTTGGAAACTCAGGTAGGCTAGTGACAACAAGTTAATTGGAGGCACACCTGTGGATGTATTTTAAGACTCACCTCAAACACAATGCTTCTTTGTGTGACATCACAGAAAATACCATAAGAATTCAACCACAATATCCTGAAGGAAACTATTGACCTACAACTCTAATTCATCTTTGGATACACTTTTCAGATGCCAGTAAGCACCACGTCCATCTGTTCAAAAAACATCAGGGAATGTCCTGCCACCGTACCACCCAGGAAGAAGACAAGTGGTTTATGTGTAAAATGTGTGCTTTAACCTCAAAACAGAAGCAAAGAAACCTTGTGAAGCTGCTGCTGAAGCTAATCAGAGAGTAATTATCTACAGTGAAACCAGTCCTGTATTACAAAATCAGCGAGGAAGAAGTAATTCCTCTGAAACCAACACAGAAACGCCAGATTACAGTTTTGCCATCGAGATATATTTTTGGACACGGCCTGGGGTCTGGTGAAAGTTCAGTGATGACCATTGTTGCGTTTAGAGGAAAAAGGGCGAAGCTTGCACTATCCCATTTGAAGGACAGGTGTGACAGTAATATGGCGTGGGGGCGTTTTGCTGCAGGGGACTGTGGACGTCACAAAATAGGTGACACAAGGAAAGAAGATTATGTGGAAACACTGAAGCAATATGTTTTGACACAAATGGGTTTTCAAACGGACATTGAGTCCAAACAGAGAGCCAAATTATTCACAAAGTGGCTTAAAAGCACATTAGCTGTTTGGAGCGGCCATTACAAAGCCCTGAGCTCAGAACTGTAGAAAAATTGTGGGCAGAGCTGAAAAGGTGTTTGTGAGCAAAACTGCCTCTGTTCCACCAGATGTGTCAGTTTGAAGGTAAAGATACTAAACAGCAAGAACTTTCAGTAATGAGATGTCTTTCTCATCAAAGTTCATGTTCAATAATCCAGGTAAACAAATCCAACAAAGTTAAGTCAGGTCCTCTGGACGGGTTCTTTTTTTGTTGTTGCAACGTTCCGTCTTTCATCCAAAGGACTTCATCAGTCTGAGGAGCCACAACACACTCAGTCCCATAAGCATCACACTCATATAGTTGGTCAACCAGTTTGATGGTGATGAGATGGTTTCTGGAGTCTTTCTTTTTGGATGGAGGATGAAACGTTTCAACAACAACAAAAAAAAAACCCTCCAGAGAACCTGACTTAACTTTGTTGGATTGTGTTTCTCATTATTCTGAGAAAATACTGTTTGAAGCCCTATTTGACCTGAAACAGGAAAGATTGACTCAAGTCACATGACTTGGACTCAAGTCAGACTCGAGTCAATAATATTATGAGTTTGGACTTGACTTGAAACAATGTTCATAGACTTTTACACCAGTGACTTGGGACTTGACTTGGATTTTGACCTGGTTACTTGAAAAGACAAATTTGATCCATAATCTAAAGTTTAAAAACTGGTGGTTAGTTCTAGGTTGAATATTCGAGCTCTTCTGATGACTATGAGGTTCTGTTAATATTACCAGCACATCCTGATATGTCAAAATACACATTTACAGTTCAACATAGTCACATTGTAATTTGCATTCCATGAAACCGGCTGACACCAACATCTTATCAGGACTATGGCGATATCTGGAAGTGCTTCATAGACAAATCGCACCAGCTTGTCGTAAAATGCGTAAAATGTAAATGTGCTTTCTGGTAGAGGTTTTTTTTTTTTTTTTTTTTGATGTGTTAAATTGTGTCCTGACAAGGACAATGTGTGAAGAGAGATTTGTTGGAATAGCCTTTCCTCATGTTCTTTCCACTTTTCTATCTAAACTAAAGAATATGGGGCTGTGCTTCCAGGAGCAGCAGCCACGTGCACTCCGCCCATCTTTCGGACGACTGTACGGAAAATAATCTCCCTACTTCGCTTCAATGATAGTAAAGCTTATTTTTATTTGGATTCTAAAAACAGTGCAAAGTGAAGGTGCAATTTTAGAACAACTTTTTTCAACACTTTAAGTTCAGCTGCACATGTTTCATCATGATTTGAGATTAATACAGATTTAAAAGAGAACACATGGTCTACATTTAACAAATAATTGCAACATTGTTAAAAAAAAACGACTCGAAAGGACTTGAAATTTTAAGTTTCAGACTTGGGACTTGACTTGACACTTGCCTTAACTTAACTTGACTTGAGACTTGACTCGGGACTTGAGGATAAAAACTTGAGACCTACTTTATACTTGCAAAACAATGACTTGGTCCCACCTCTGGTTACATGTCTTTTTAACATGATTATGTATGTAAACATCTGGTTTTGACTACATCTTCTCAGTCAGAAGTTTATTTTCCTGTTTTAGGACACTGAGAAT
>JARVGS010001636.1:31778349-31792620 GCA_031762315.1 Hypsolebias antenori | reverse complement strand
CATCTCACATGCACAGACACAGAAAAATACAAAATACAATATACTGACCAGGTTTTGATGATCTTGATGACATCAGGATTTCTGATGCACTTTAGTAAGAGTCTCTGAAAGTTTCCAGCACTTTTTTTTAATTTTTATTTTATTTTTGCTTACCATGAAGCAGTGTACAGAATGTTAAAAATCAGAGTCAGCATCCATTAGCTCCGCCTCCATTAAATTGGTCCTAGAGTGGATGGGTCCGCAGCCAGCCCTGCGGCCTGCTGGCACCCGGGCCACACGAGCCATTCTCTCTGACAGCACGTTGAGGTTCATCTCTCCAGGGCAGAGTGAAGACCCCATGGGCTGCCAGTTGGAGTTTGATGGGTGATAGCATGGCTTGAGGCCCAGATCTTCAGGTCGGTCGATGTGGGTCAGAGGGTTGGACAGCAGCTTGTTGCTGTAGCTGCTTTGGCATTGCAGGTAGGGGCACCTCTCCTCATAGGGTTGAAACTCTGGACACGACCCCGGCAGGATGTCCTCCTCCATCTTCTGCTGCTGCCTCTGCTGTGAGTGCAGGTTGGCCACCAGGCTCGGGTGGCAGGGAAGCTTGGGCAGCCGGGGCACGGAGCTGCGGCCAAACTCGCGCTGGGGACGAGCCTGGTGGTTTGCCACCTCCTCCACCGGACGGACGTCTTTCCTTTTCTTCTTCTTCTTCTTTTTCCTTTTTATCATCTCAGGAGAAATTTCAGCCTCCACCATCCACAACTTGTTTCTCTCCTCTGGAGGTGGCACTGTTGGAAAATACATATATTAAGAACCTTTCCAGTTTATTAGAAAGCAAAGTTACCATATTTTTCGCAGTACAAGTCGCGTTTTTTTTTGTGCATAATTTGCATACCCGGTGACTTATAGGCCAAAGCGACGTATTTATGGATTATTTTTTCTCATATTTATAAACCAATTTTTGGCTGAGATATGACCGTTTTCATTCATTCTGACTGAAAATATTGAACACTACCAGTTTCAGAAACTAGATGGAGGCAGAGTATTGAGGCCTGCCATTGTATCATGTAATAGGCCAAATTGGCTATTAATGATACAGTCGGCTTGCCATATCCTGCCACCTTCGTCTGCCTGGAGCAACCGAATCTGCTTCATTTCGCTGCGGCGCCCCGGCAAAATGCAGCTGATTTGACCATCAAAGTGCATTTATCAAGTAAAAGTTAAACTGAGACACACTTTTTTTTTCAAAGATCTGTTTATTGTCTTTTATATTTCAGAAGAGACACAAGTAACTCAAAAATGCACAAAACACCAGACCAAACCCAACGAAAACACAGGAACAACTTAAACATTCAAGGTGACAAACATGAGTTGATTGCAGTGAGACAAAGTACTTTCAGTTTGTTATCTCAGGGATGCATGGTGAGACTTAGTCCATGAGATTTAGTCACTATCCCCATGTCTCAGATCCAGACATCCAGTCATCAGTGGTTCAGTTTCATACATTTTTTGAGTTAGTGAGTACATTTGGAATTAACATGAAGATAACAGACTTAAAGCCACCAGAAGAATAAGAATAAGAACGTAAGCAAAATTAGATTACATTCAGTCATTCCTCATTAGGAGTACGGTGTTCATATTTTCCAAGAATAGCTAAAACTTATCCCATATCTTTTTGAACACATCATATTTACCCTTAATCATAAAGGGAAGTTTCTCCAAGGCAAGAGAGCTTGATAATCCAAGTTTTTAATTGGGGTCTGATTATAGATTTCCAGGATCTGGCTATACTATATTTGGCCTGCACCAGACAGTAGATTATGGATTTTTGATCAACCTTACTTGAGTTTGAGTGGGAAAAATTCCTACGATACACAAACTTGGCCAGGGATTAAGTTTAGTACCGATGATAAGTGAAATTGTATCCAAAACCTTCCAAAATTTCTGAATCTCAGGACATTCCCAAAGGCAATGAATCAAATTGCCTTTATCTCCACATTTAGCACATGTATCGGGAATGTTGGGGTTAAATTTATTTAGCAATGTTGGAGAAACATATGTTCTCATCAGCCATTTGTATTGGATTAGCTTAAATTGAGTATTAATAGATTGTGTCTGTGCCTTCAGACATGCCCTCTGCCATTCCTCTGCTGATATATTACATTTCAAGTCCTCACACCGTGCAAGTCTTTTGTGTTCTGAGGATGTCTGGGAGCTGTCTTTGATGCTGTTATAAAAGTGGGATATTAGGTCCTTCTTCAAACGGCAATTCGTTGCTAGCTCTTCTAATGCTACAGACTTTTGAATACTGAAGACGAAATTTCTGATTTGCATAAACTTAAAAAAATGTTTATTTGGAATGTCGAATTTCTGTTTCAAATCTTCAAAGCTGACTGACCATAATCCTTTTATCAAATAAATCTGCCATTTTGCATAAACCCTTAGTATACCATGTTTTAAAATCTTTCCTGCCTAGTTCAAATGACATATTGCCCCAGATCGGGGAGAATTGGGATAATGTTGGATATTCCTTTTTGAATTTATGTACATCGGACCATACTCGGATAGTGTTTTTAACAAATGGGTTTGAAGTGTTTTTTAATAACTCTTTGCATTTCCTTGAGTATAGATATGAATTTAGGGATCTCCGGTAACTAAGGTTGTCCACCTTCAAAGTGAGATTTTGGATTTTCTTCTGTATGGAGGCTTCTTCGCTGATCAGTGAGGCAACGCCGTCTTCCAGGTCACCAATGCGGGATTCTGCTGAGGTAAGCCTCTTGAGGAACGCTCCGATTTTGTCGTTAATTCCTTGATTCGAAGTTATAATCTCCTGTAGTTGCGTGGTGAAATGAGTTTTCAAGGCTTGGATTGCATCCATGAGGTTAGCTTCAGAAATTTGGGAGCTAGCGCCAGCTTCCTCCATGTGCTCGGATTCCACTTCGCTGCTAGCGTCACCTTCGGGTCCCTTTTTGGTGGTTGTTTTCACTTTTAACTTATGCTTACCACGGCATCTTGGAGTGTTGAATTGAACCTCTAGCTTGTACTCGTACAAAAAAACGACTTAGCAGTGGTCTAGATATCTAAAAGCAGGGTGTGTTGGTCGGAGCTCAGCAGCTGCTCAGTAAGACGCCATAACCGGAAGTCCCGAGACACATATTTACTATAAAGTCGAGCTAACAAATAATTGTTTTAGGTGGTTATCTTATTAAATTTCGAATGAATGGACAGCGGGTCTCCTTCTGCGCGTTCATGTTTCCGCGTATCGGCTTTTGAAAATACAGCTAATTTGACCATCAGTGCATTTATTAAGCAAAAGTTAGACTGAAACACACCTTTACTATAATTTCTAGCAAACAAATAATAGTTTTTAAGTGTTCATCTTGTTAAATTCTTGTTAAAGTACTCATATGCACACTCCCGCAGCCACCAATTGTCAGCCAATCGATTTTTGGCACAACACCGGCCCACGTTTCCTGGTTGTCAGCGATGACGCGTAACAAACGCGACGCATCATAAAGCGATGCCTAATAGATGCGACGTATACGGCGAAGCAACATATTTATGGATTTTTCAACTTTATTAGACAAATTTGGACTGATGCAATTTATGGGGCGATGCGACGTGTACGGCGAAAAATGCTGTACTGCCTTTATCTGGCGAATTATACAAAACAACAAGCAACAGCAGAACATCAGATGTAACAGTTTGGTCAAACCACACACAGCTCCAGGGTCTCACCTGACGTACCGGTGGGAGTGACAGAAATGTCTTCAGGCAGGATGGCACCTCGTCTGGCAACCATCTTGGTCACATGCTGCGCCCATGCTGATGACACATCATTGGATGGCTCGTTGAGGTCAAAGTTGATTCCAGCTATGAAACAGAAAATCACAAACTAAAGGCTTTGACTCAGTAGCTCTACACCCATCATAAACATCAGTTGAAAGCTCCTCGTGGGAGATGAACACGTGCACACTCACCCACTGGGCCATCATGGGACACAGTGTGCATGCTGAAGGACAGCTCCTTCTCTGGGTCTTTGTGAAGCTCCTTTCTCAACGCAAATGCCTTGGCAATCATCTTGCTTTTCTTTATCCTCTTGGGCTCGTCGTCACTGCGACCAATGATCCTGGTGAAGGAAAACAGGAAGACAGTAACAGCTGCACATGATGGCAACAAAAAAAGGCAACCGTTTTACTTTAACTACTGTATTTTTTTGGCCTATAAGTCACATTTTTTTTTAAATATACATGCCCTGCAACTTATAGGCTGAAGCGACATTCAGTATTTATGGATTTCCCCCCATATTTACAAACCAATTTTTGGCTGAGATATGACCACTTTCATTCATTCTGACTGAAAAAAGAACAGTACCACTTTCAGTCACTTGATGGCAGCATAGTAGTAGTTGGTGTAAGGCAGGCCATTGTATCATGTAATAGGTAAAGTGGCCATAATGATAAATTCAAAAAAGTTCAAGACAAAAACAACTGGGCTTTATTTATTATACGTTATTATTTTTGTCTTGAACTTTTTTGAATTTACCATGTCCTGGATGACTGAGAATCTTCACCAGCTATTAATAACACAATCGGCTTGCCAAAGTCTGCCACCTTCAGCAAATCTGACCATTAAAGTGCATTTATTGAGTAAAAGTTCAACTGAGACACACCTCTGCTACAATTTCGAGCAGACTAATAATTCTTTAGGTGCTTTTCTTGGTAAAATTCGAAGAAATGAACAGCAGCTTGTCCCTCTTCCGCAAATCCGCTTTTGAAATGCAGCTGATTTGACTGTCAAAGTGCATTTATTAAGCAAAAGTTAGACTGAGACATACCTTTACTATAATTTCACGCAAACACGCTCCTGCAGCCATCATTTGGCAGCCCATCGATTTTTGGCACAACACCGGCCCACATTTCTGGGTTGTCAGCGGTGATGCATAATAGATGAGACTTATACAGCGAAGTGACATATTTATGTAATTTTTCACTCTTTTAGACATATTTGGACTGATGCGACTTATACGGTGGTGCGACAAGTACGGCGGAAATTACGGTATTTGATCCCAGTCGTTCCCTGGAAGTTGTCTTACTTGCACCAAGTGCGTTTCCAGATGAGGATGGTGGCTTTGGTCCAGACCCAGGTGCTCATGGCAATTCCAGTCCCAAACATGGAGAACAGGTTGATCTTCTCCACCATGAGGCTGGGGCGGTTCTTAATGGTGCATTCTGGGATGGGTTTGTTGGTTTGAGACGCGATCGTCACGTTGGCTTCACATCTGTTGGGAACGAACACAGAGATGACCTGTTTGATCCAACGGGTCACACGCGAGTGGCACTCAGACGATTGAACTAAATATGGTTAGGCCAGAGGAGGGGAGCAACATTTTTGAGGTTGAATTCATTTGAACTAGCCAGAGTCAACACTGCGGGGAAACAGAGCCGCATTCATTCAACGAGTACGTCTGAGCAGCATCAGGTGCAAACTTTTACCTTTTCACTTCTAGATCCGTGAAAACACATCGAACTGTGGAAGGTGAGCCAAAAGAAAAACTTACAGCACATATTCTCTGAAGCTTCGCTCCCATTCGGCCTGATTGAAGAAGTCATAAAAGTGGCAGCCGAACGTGATGAAAACGAAACCAAAAGCAAGGAACCCAAAAATACCTGGCGAAAAAGAGAGAATGACGCATCACAGAGGATCGACACAGTCAGTAAGATAACTCGCTCAGCTCATCCGCTTGTGCAAACAGGACAATTACGCAGCTTCTCCTATCAAACTGGGGCATTAGCCGTGTTTACGTTCCTTGCTCGTTTCGCCTGCAGCTTTACACAAAACATTAGCTTTCAGCGACGGCTGCGCTCGTGCTTCGGCTGATTCTTCGCCCTCGGACTTTTAACGAAACGGCGGGGCAGAACTCACCGAGCCTCAGCATCGTCTCGTTGATTTTGCTGGCGGCTTTCTCGCTCAGCAGTCCTGGGTGGTTGCTCTTGATGGAAAACAAGGTCATCACACCTGCAACAAGCAGCCACGTCAGTCCAGATGTTCACACGACAAACTCCTGACGCCGTTTACGTTTGCACGCAATGCTCATCGAGCGAATGAAGCGCACCCCGGATGAGGAAGTAGCCTCCGATGACAAGCACCACCCCAATAGGCGCCAGCACAAACCCAGCTCGGTAGCGGTAGTTCTTATAGCCGACGAAGCAGATCCCACTCACTGAGTCGCCGTCCACCTTTGAACAAGAAGCGGACAAGACGTCAAGAACACAAGAACACGGTTAGCGTTAGTACCTTTATGATACAAACCTCAGCGATAGCGAGGATGGCCACCGTGAGGATGAAGGGGGCGGACCAGGTGACCATGTGGAAGTAGGAGGTCCGACCTGAGAGGGGCTGGTAAGTCGTGCCCAGAGCTTTGAAGGACGTGTGCCAGGCGTAAGTCAGCATAACAAACCAAATCACGCCCGACATCAGCGAGTAATAAACGATGATAAAGATTGTGACGCACGACAGAGTTTCTGAGGACCTGCAGAGAACAGAACTATCAGTGACCGTTTGTGGCTTGCTTTGGTGACAAACACGAGACCGGGTCTTGCGCACTTACGAGGGCTCGCCGAGTCGCATGGTGTTGTCGCTCTTGCACACGATCTCTTTGCGCGCGCCGTCCAGGAACTGGGCCAGCCAGCCGATGCTGCCCACAAAGAAACACGCGTTGATGTAGAAGAGAATGACGGCCGGGTAGCGGTTGGAGTTCTTCCAGTCGGCAAGAAACGTGGCCTGATCCGAGACGGGAGGGAAACAAACGATGAAACGATCAGCGTGGGAAATAATTTCGTTTTGCTAACAAATTCGTTCGCAGCCGAGCCGTGTGTTTACGTCTCACCAGGGTGAAGAAGGTGCAGAGAAGAGTGATGGTGCCAAAGTACGCGATGTAGGCGTGCATGTCGTTGTGCTCCTCTTCGGTGAATAAGGGGTTGTCGCACTGGATCCCACAGCCCTCCACGTCTTTGTACCAACTGGACTGAATGTCCGTTTTCACCAGTGGAGCTTCACACTGACCCGACGTGTTGAACTTCAGCTTGGACATCTCGTTCTGCGAATAAAAGACGCAAAAGGTGGTGATCGGTTCTGTTTCTGGATTACCGAAATAGGCCAAGAATGAATCCCAGCTAACAGCTCAAGATCTAACGTCTGCCCTGACCTCAGGTCTTACTGGAAGCAGTAAGACAAGTTTCTCCACAGGGAGCAGTAAACAAACGGTCAAGCATACCGAACAGCCCGCAGGGAATTTGTCGCATTTGAGGAAGCTGGGCCAGCCTCGCTCCCGGTCCACGATGCTGCAGGGCTTCCGGGTCGCCAAACACAAGCTCTTGCTGGGCAGCTCGACTCGGCCGTTTTCACATTTGGGCATATAGATGGCGCAGAGCAACGGCTGGATGACCGACCAGCACCTGGGAGCGTTCCGCAAACCTGCAGGATGAAGATAAAATAAAAACATGTTAGCACTGCAGCTGTGGCAAGTTCCAACATATGGAAGGAGCTGCACTCATAAACATAAATGCAAATTATTAGGTGAAATATGGAGGAGACTTTTGTGTTTTATGGTGACGCTGCTCATGAGGGAGTTTTTCCTTTCCACTGTCGCCTTCATGCTTGCTCAAAATGAGAGTTAAACTCAAAGCAGTCTGCTCCTCAGATAAATAATGTTAAATTATTATTTTTATATACTGTATATGAATGTTTCTGTTCAGTGCTCTGAGACAACTTCTGTTGTGACGTGGCCCAAAATAAATAAACTGAACTGAATTAAATTTAATGAACCAGATGCTACAAAAACATCCATATTTAGAATTATATATTTATCTTCATCATTTGATGTATTTGCACTTATCGTTTTGTTTCTTGTATACAGATTATTTTTTAGCTTTGATTTAGAGTTTAGCTTTGATTTAAAGCTTTAATTTAAAGTGCAATGCTTGTTTTGTGATTTGTACATCTGTGTGTTGGAATAAAGTTGAACCAAAGGCTGCAGCTCTTCTTTAAACATATTTGAGGGAAATATTCCTGAGCGATCCAATAATTCTGTCTTTTTATGATTGCTCAGCTGAGTTAACTTTAATTAACAGATTATTTAATAAAGTCAAAGTGAAAACAGGATTTCATGATAATGCTGGCACTGTTGATTTATTTTTATTCTTCAACGATTGAAAAAAACATTATTTTTTTATACATACATATTTTTTTTTTTTTTTTTTTAAGTTTCCAGCCTCCGTCCCGGACTCCCGGTCCTCACGCCTGCCAGGGCTCGGAATCCGGCCTTTGTGAGCACGCGACACCGGGGCACGGGGTCCGGCCTCGCATGCTTCAACGGGCCGGCAGCTTGTATGATCCTCCGCGGTGACTCCGCTCGCTCGAATTTTGTCGCCCATCACCAAACACAAAAAAAAAAAAACACCTGGACTTCAGAATTAAACACGGCGTTGTCATTATTGTTTTTAAAATCTTAAAAATTTATCCAGCCGCTGCTCCGCGTCCCGAGAAATTGCAAATGGCGGATCGGTGAAACGTTTCTGAGATCCAGTGACTCCTTCCCCTGACCAATCAGAATCCAACATTCACATTTCGGTCTGGAGTCACCTCGACTCAGCTCCAACGGTCCCACCAGAGACGCAGGGACGAAAAAGAGGTCCTGAATCAGCCTCGACTCAGCTAAATTATTGGTGCAAAAGGGCCCTTTCAGTGGAGGGCTGCGCAGTTGGGGCTTATTAGGAGCAGTGCAAATGGGGCAATAGTCCCTCCAGCGTGTCCTGGGTCTTCCTCTGGGTCTCCTCCCAGTGGAACTTGTCGGGAACACCTCACCAGGGAGGCATCCAAACAAAATAATTTTTAAAAAAGTTAAAAATCAATCAACTGTACTTCTATTCTGACGCTGAAGACGTTTAGTTAATTGATCTAACTTTCAACTTTCAAAAACTTACAATGCAGCTTTAGGCCTGATTCTCAGCCGGTTCCACTTCAATTCACACCTTCACGCAGGCGACCAACACATCTCTGTGAGCCACGCAGACAAAGCGCCTAACAAGCCTCCGCTGTGCAGGGTGAGTAGTTCCTGTCTAATCTGCATGTAGATCTAAATACACAACCAGGCTTCTCAAGCAGTTTTATAAAGTTTGGAACGCCTCACACTCCAGACTTTTGTGATTTGATAAAGCCTCCAGGATGGGAAACGAAACGTCTTCAGCTTCAGAACAGAAGTTTAGTTGTTTGTTTTTTAACCATTTATTTTGGCGACTGACCTTGATGACTGCGAACCTTCGCCAGCAAACCAACCCACACAAAAGGCAAAAACATGTTCACCTTTCGCCTGTGGCAGCGGTAGCAATAAATATTTTCAGGTGATGTGAATTAATTGCAGCAATTTCCACAGCGTATGTCACGTTGTGCATCCCGTCTTCTTCACAGAGATTGCCCTCCCTCATATTCACCGCATCTCCACTAGAAAACCTCCTGCTGATAGGTGCATGTGTGAAAAACAACTGCTGAGAACATCTGGACCAAATTCTCGGCACTTTCTGGAGAACCTTTTTTGGTGCTCGTGTGAAATTAGTTTCAGATATTCAGCCTCTGACTGTGGAAGATGGTCACATTTTCTCCTTTTTGATCAAGTGTTGTGGTGTTTAAAAAAAAAAAAAAGAGTTTTTGAAGAAATTCACCATGTCAATAAAATTTATTTTTCAGCATGTGGTAACATCGCCACTTAATTTTCTTTTAAAATAGGTGTTTGATCGTAGAACAGTCATGGTTTAGTTGGTACCTGCGTATTAGAGTCATGGTTAAGTACAACAAAAAATGAAACCAATACCAATTTTTTTTAAACACTATAACGCTCCCAGAGCAATCTATAGAAATGGTTCACACAAGCAAAGACCTTGTATAACCTTTGACCTTGATTTGTGACCTTGACCTGCAGCATGGAGCTGAGGTGTTTAAACATGTACCTGACACTCTGTCTAGTGGTTATGCATGTGAATGAAGTTTCAGTAAATTATCTTGAGCAGATCAGAAGCTATGGGTGGGACAAGGAAAAGTCTGTCAACAGGCGTACAAAAAGTCATACTTTAATGTTTTTTAAACCATCTGAACTCCAGTATTAATAGTAACCCACAGGACATGAAAGGCATCCAGAATCTAACTTGAAAAATTTTACTTAAAATAAGATTAAACAATAACTAAGGAAAAATTAAGGAAAAACGGGAGGGAGGCCTCTTGACGTGAGCTGTTTCTCTTCGGTTCTCAAAATGGCGGCCTTACGGTGTGGTTTGAGCTCTTCAGCATAGCATTTTTCACACAAAGCTTTTAATTAAAAAACAAATCAGTAAACAAGTTCTCAGCTTCTTTCTGCAGAGAAAAACTTTTTACAAAAAAGGCACGGGTTTCAACCGTGAATTTTGGAGCTTTGACAAGACTGAGGGTTTTTCCCCTGAAGTCGGCCTGTTAGCTTAGCTCGTAGCTTAGCTTCTCAGTTTAGCTGCTTTTAACGATCCAAAAATGCGATTTTGGACGGTTAAAACAGATTTTAAAGAGAAAAGAGAAAGGGAAGGGTCAGTGAAGAACACCGGAGTTGAGCCTTTTGTCGTCCTGTGTCTTCAGTAGAAAGATACATGAAGAAATTATAAAGTCGATAAATGAAAATGAGGTCAATAATTTTAATTTATCCTGCGATTAATTGATACGTTTATCGCGACAGGCCTATGTGAAACACTCAAACTCAGCAGGCTGAGTGCTAAAGTTAGTAAAACAAGTCTTGATATCAGGGATACTGACTCAGTATACAAATGACGTAATTTCAAGCTGTTGCTTACATGACACAACTGCCTGCCACAGATCACCCTTCCTGATCATCAACACCACAGTTCTTTTTCACACATCTGATTCATATTAAAGATGCAGACGTTTCCTTTTACATGTTATTCAGAACCAGTCATACTTTCTTTGGCTTAGTGCGTTTAGATTTATTTTCTTTGTCTGAATATATTCTGTTGGGGCCGTTGGCAAAATGCAGTTAAATAAAACGTGCGCCCCCTCTGGAAGAAGTGATCACCTGCAAGTGAAATATTTGTCTTCAGTTCACCCAAAACCTCTGCACCAAACCATCACAGTGCGAATACATGCACTGTTACACACCTAGTTTATATGATGTTTTAGTTTTTAAAAAAAATTAATTGAATCTTGACAAAGTCATTTTGACGAAACATAATTTTGGGGTTACAATAATGTAAAACCTGAATATAGATGGATTCAGAAACATATGAAATTCCTGCAAAAAGTTGAAATTTGTTCACGTGAAAATGAAAACAGTCAGTCTGAAAAACATGAACACCTCTCTCTATTCAAGGCTCCCATGCTGAGGAGGCTAAATGTATTTGTTGTCCCCTATTAAAACTAAATAAACAACTCTCCCCGCTAATCTGAGCTGGGAATTTTCCCTGGCTGTGGAATAACAAGGTTGAACACTTATTGCGTATAAATCAGTTTACCTCATACTTGTTGGGGGCAACAAAATTGAGCGTTTCGTCTGGATCATAGAGGACAGAGAAGGCCAACTCCATCACCTCCTGAGGGAAGCAAACAAGTTCAACAATGCTGCAGCCGCACCGGGAGGCAACAAAGAATAAAAAAGACAGAGTGCATGCGGCTATAAACCAGATGAAAATGTTACTACCTTATTTTGTTTGAGAGCACTTTTCTCTTTCATATGAGGGCAGTCCTTCCCCGTCAACACAGATTTTATATCTGAGACAGGAACTGAAGGGGAAGTAGAAAACAAATAATTAAAGACATTTGGGCTGTCTACCTCCTGACAGCTAACATAGTCACTATGCACGTTGTAAAAAAACGTTAGCTAAGAGATGAGAAATGTTGTGTCTTACTCTTATCGCTCAGTAATTCAAAAGGCACTTCACCCTGAGGTGACTCATCTAAGTCCCCATAGTGCAGCACTTTGTGATTAAGAGAGAGTCTGCAGAACCAAAACTTTTCTGCAAAAACAAAAACAGTCTTAGATGATCATTAACAGCTCTTTTCCCGCAGAATAATAAAAAAAAAAAAGACGACTGTGTGTACCTTGCCTCCGACGGTTCCCCAGTTTACGAAAGCAGCTTCCTTCACACAGACGGTTGAGTCGTTGTTGCTTTATGAGTTCTAAGATTTCAGGCTGAATTCTCTCCCGTAGCTCACTGCAGCAAACACGGCATAAAAAATGAGAAGGGAGCGCACTGGCCAGCAAGCAGCGTACTATTATATAACGTAAATATAAGAGAACAAAGCAGGGGGTGGATTTAAATTAAGTTATGCAGCAAAGAGGTCTGAAAGTGCTCAGTGAAATTTACTCCAGAGTCCACCACATATACACTAAAGAAAACTATTAGATCTAAAGTAATAGTTTGACTGACATGATGGGTGGAGACTGGAAGTCGTCCTGACTCATTCTTTCTGACTGTCGCAGACGCAGAATCTCTGAATAACTGAGGCCTCGCAGTTTATTCTTCAGCTGGTCTATAGATGACGGCTTCATGGCCAGAGCTCTGGTGATCTGTTCACGGACCACCTGCATCACCTGAGGAACACACAAACACACACAATAAGTGAAGGCAGCTGGTTGAAGACGTGGACTTCTGTAACAGAAAGAGATGATGAACAGCTTCATTGCTGCTGTCATTTGTACCGTTTTCAGTTTACCTCGATTCTTTCATAATGAAGCAAAATTGTCGGCGTTAAATTCACAAAAGCCTGTTTTCCATAATGACAGAGTCAATCTGCAGACTGACACCTTCTTCTTTTGTTGCAGGCATCAATTATAAAAAGAAAAGCTTTCACATTTTTTTTTGTCTGGTTAAGTAGAAACCATCATGCATTATTTAATGAACCATAACCTTACTCTTTTTTTTTTTTTTTTTACTTTCTGCTTCACTGAGCTGTTTAATAGGCAGAACATAGCAGCATTAATACATGTCAGCATGAAACCTGGTGGTTCTTTCGCTCATACTGGACCAGCTTCATCTAGACAGATGGTGGTTGAACAGCATCACCTTCTGCATAACCTCATCTATTCAACAGAACTGAACCAGAAGCATATGGTGTCAGCCCAATTCTAATTCACATTAGAATTGATAAACTGTAAAAAAAAAAAGCTGCTAAAAGTTGTATTTTATTACCAGGGATACAAGAGTTAATGTTGGGAGATGTTTTTTTTATTTTTATTTACCTGTATGAAAACAGATGGCTAAAACAAAGAGAAACGTTTTATAAATTTTTTTTTTTCTTTTTTCACCTTCTGTGTTCCCAGCTCTCAGGTTTAATAGCTGTATTTAGCTAATTATCTACTGACCTTGACATCGTGGATTTATTTTCAATAGAAAAACAGCAAAGCATTTCTGTGGGCATATTTTGGTTTTAAGCCAAATACAAAAAGCAAGCTCTATAACGAGGAGGGTGAATTTAAATGACTTGCAACAAAAAGATGGTGGTCGAAGGCACTCACTTCACCAGTCTGAAACTGGTAGATGCATAAACCAAAACCATACACGGTCTGTTTGGAAGGAGTTTTTGTTTTACATGAAGATAATACTGTACACTTTAGTACCTGTATGGCCAAGGTTTGTTAAAGTGAAAGCCAACTATCGCATCTGCAAATAAACAGAACGGCTGTGAGCGCTTTCATGTCGAACCTTGTTGAAGTCTTCAGCTGTAGCTCTCATCTCCTTCCAGGTTTTATTGAGCAGCTGAATGCAGACGCAGAAGAACTCCTCCCATGCTCGGTCATGGGTGAAGAACATGGGGTGATAATCGTTGCAGCCTTCGTTTGCTAAAGAAAAGAAAACGTTTTTGCTGTAAAACGCTGATGTACACTGGAACTAGAACCTAAAAATGCGCGTGTATGTTGGTGAAATGTCAGCACGGTAGTCCCTCGCTACTTCACAGTTCGTTTTTCGCGGACTCACTCCGTCGCGGTTTTTCAAAATCAGTTTGGACATGACACACAGTTGGATGATTGATGGATGAGCTGCACGATCGGCATGAAATTTGCAGCCCAAGCTGCAGGAGAGGTCTCCGCCTGCAGCTGATGAGCTGATCTCTGCGCTGCAGCGGAGAGGTGGGCGTGGCCAAGAGTGGCAGGTGGCAGAGCACAGTGGAGGCAGAGAACTGAAATTCATTCATTCAACCTTTATTTAGGCAGGTTAATCTCACTGAGCCTCGAGGACTCATTTACAAGAGAGACCTGGC
>JARVGS010001636.1:31711104-31721911 GCA_031762315.1 Hypsolebias antenori | reverse complement strand
ACGGACATATGCTTCATACCCAGAACTGCGTGCTGAAATGGACAGCATACTGCTAAATCAAAACTCCCTTGAGCTCAGCATAGTTTAGAGAACTCGATCTTAAATTTGACACAGAGACAAAACCTGAAAGTGAACTTTTGCTCAAAGATGTAGTTTCATTAAAATGTGAGTGACCTACCTTTGTTTTTTATTTAGCTGACATCTCGCTTTTCCTGTTACAGCATAAAAATGATATATTCATTAGAAACAAAAAATGTACTTGTTTGCTGTTGTTTGAAAGAATATGATGTAATTTACCTGGACAATATGCCAACATGCAGCAAAGGGTGTTCAGCAGCAGTGAGAGGCTCAGCAACAAGCAGAGAACGAAGACCATTTGTGCCTTTTGTGGCAAATATTCAAAAGTACAAGCTGCAAAAAATAAATAAATAAAAGAAAACAGTATTAATATAATATTACTAGAGTATGTGTTGTAAACAGGTACAATCAATGTTAGCATAATCGAACTGTGTGAATTTTTGTTATTTTTTATAATTTCCAGAATCATTTAACTGGAGCAACCATTTTAAACTGGATTAACTCCAAAAGTTAATCAGATGTAGAAGTACATTTAATGGTTACTTCCTGAAAGTTTCACTCAACTTTGCTAAAATTAAAATCGTCCTGAGCCTGGTTCTGCTGGAAGTTTCTTCCTATTAAAAGGGAGTTTTTCCTTCCCACTGTCGCCTTTGTGCTTGCTCAGGATGGGAGACTACACGAAGTGAAGATTCAACCTGTCTGCTGGATTCCCTGGATACATTAGGTAACTTTTACTAATTGGCTTTTATAATGTATGTACAGGTTTTTGTACAGTGTGCTGAGACGACTTCTGGTGTGACGGTGCTATACACGGTAAATAAACAGAACTGATGTGGATTGAATTGAACGTTTCACTAAAACTTGTCAACTGGTTCAAAAGACATTTTGCTAACAGAAAGAACAACTTAACACCAACGTGATGTGCAAAGATTTTGGCTCTAAGCAACAATCTGCATAAAAACAAAACTAACATAATAATGAAACTGGAACGCAAAATGCTTTGGGTTAGGAATTGGCTGCAACAATTTTTACTCAGATTGTAAAATTTTTAAATGTGTTTGTGTGCATAAAATCATTTCACTTTGTGATGTAAATCTAGAGTTGAGATTAATGTAGTAAATTTAACTGAATCTTTCTACTTTCAACATTTTAAAAAGTTTACATAAGTACTTGCCACTCGTAATTTGTTAAATGTCCAGTTTAAACTAACAACGGTGTCTTGATGCTTCTAACCTTGGTTTCAATGGTTGTGCTTTACTTTTTTACCCGTTTTAAATTGTTTTAAAAATCTTTAAAGTGCCATATTATCTTATCTGTAAATGCTGGTCATTTATTATACACAAGACATTTGTTAGAAGTGTCAGCAGTAAACACCACTTAAGTATTTGTGGTAGTCTTGACCGACATATCTGACTCTCCTCAAACATCCCTCCTCTATAGGTCTACATATTTATACAAATTATTTAGTTTATACTTGTCACTTTGTTTATTATGAATATTTGTGGTAATCAGATAAATTTATTCTCCTTTCCTTGTTGTTTTTCTTTCATTTGCTCCCTTCTCCAAGGGTCGATATAGCGAGCTAACTCACATCATTTGGTAAATGTTTTACACTGAACACCTTTCCTGTCAGAATCTGGGCTCAAACCTGCAATCTCAGAATTACGAGGCCATGCCGCTGACCGCCAAGCTACTGCAGCCCTTTATGAGATTGTCACATCCTCGGTTAGTTTAAGCATCCTATTTTCATCTGAAACAATGTTTATACCATTAAAAACCTGTTTACATTTCTGACTTCTTGACGGACATTTTATTGTCTGAGAGATATTTGGTCTTTTTGCAGCTAGCACTGCCACAAAGTTTGAGTATTTATGTTTGAACTCATTCTGCTCAACATCATTTTGCATCAAAATTTTAAAGTTGTCAGCAAACGCAGTAAAGCTCAGAAATGTGTCAAAATTCACGTAAAGATCCTCTCCATAAACGCTAACAATAATGTTAAAGCATTGTTCAGGTAGTTGTGCTACAAAAAACTGGCAGCTGATCATAAATTGCTTTCATTTGCCAAATGTTTTGCTTATTTCAAAACATGCAGTCTGTGAAGTTTTATGTACATTAAGTGCTGGTGGGTGTAAGGAATTGACTGCAACAATTAAACATTAGGTCAGCTGCTGTCATATTGTAATTCAAAAGTCAATTATCAACAACGTTAAATCAAAAGGAATCAGGAATCGAGACTAGTTGCGTTTGTTATCGTCATTTCCTGAATGGCTGAGGATTTACATCAGGAACAACTTTAAAACAAAGTCAGCACTTAAAAATATATTGTTTTTTCTGGTGCAGGAAACAATAAATCTGCTGTTCTTGCTCGTACGTCCTAAAAATCTGCAAAACATAATGTAATCTGCACCATGCAGTTTTGGCTTCAACGTTAAAAAACAAGAATATACACTTTGGTTATTTAGAACTCTCCCATTCGCTCATTATCTTGCAGCCAAAAACATTAAAATAACTTTTCTTAAACTTACCTTCTGTTTGTGTGATGTTACTGCAATTCATGGCTTTAATTGTTTATAATAAAAAAGTTATATTTTTTCCAAATACCTCCGAAATTAACTGGATTTTTTTGACAAACAAAACTACAAAGCGTTTAGTGTTTCTGCTTACACAGTGTGATGCTACTCAAGAGCGTAACTGTGTTCCTTTTTTTTTTTTCAAGGGGCTGTTACAGGATGTATGCTTCTGCAGAAAGCCACAACCTTTTTTTTAGATGAAAAACATCAAGGAAGCGCAAAATGAGACTGTCAGCCAGGTCAGACAATACTGGAGAACAAGGTAGTCCATTTTTACTGGGACAGTCTTTGTAAAGGAACTTGTAAAGACAAGACACATCACTTAAATTTTAAAGAATGGGAAGAAAACACTAACATTTTCGAGGCTCTACAGTATTTTTTACAATTTTCTGAAAATAAAATTATGCAATTTAACTGGTGGAAAAGCAAAGTATAGACATGCGTGACAGTAAATAAAAAAAATAGCAACAGGATATGCAGTGCTTCCATTTAAAATAACAAAATTCTATGTTAATTTATTATTAGATGCTTTCAGACTGGCAGCAGCCTTCCATGTCAGATGAAGCGCTTTCTTGTGACACTGACCAAAACTCAAGACCACAACTAAGACGACCAACCAGTGCGTGCAGAAAATGTCCTCATTTGACACCATTACCAAAACGGCAACTTGGTGTTAATTCTGTTTCAGGGGTTTTTTTTGTACTCTCATAAACGAGAAACAACATTCTCTGAGAAGCTGAACTTCGGAAATTTAGTAAAGTACCTACTGTGTTAGATTAGCTTTGTTAGACCGATGCTACAGGATTAGATGTTAACATGGACCATAACTCTGCAGTGTACAAGGTGGTACTGGAAGTTCGATCTTTTCCCAAAGCCAATGCCAGCAGCCAGGAAATGGACTGTCAAGACCCCTGACTTCAACTGCTGCACAGTCCACAAAGCACTGGACCCGTACAGCCCCTCCTGCAGGTGATGGATTCAAAGGGAGGTCCCATGTAACTTTACTAGGCTGTGCTTCGTTGGACGTCATAGGTACAGGCCCAGCTATCAAGTGATCCCCTGGTGAGGCTCTCCCCCAGGCCTATAGGCTGAGACCCAGGTATTCCAACTCCTGTTAAGGTATTGTTTGTTGTACCTTGTAGTCATTGTAAGGATTGTTCAGTCATTACCCAGAACCACTTTACCATGGGGCAAAATGCCACCGATAACATGGCTTCTGGGATTCTTGGGACACTCAAAGCCCTCCACTTCAATAAAGTAGCAATTTGTGGAGCTAAAATAGAATCTGGACTCACCCCTATAAAGACAGAATGAGACCACTTGGAACAAGATTAGAATAAAATTGTCGTCCTCCCCTAAAGAAGCCAACTGAGTAGGTTTGGGCATCTGGTAAAGATATATTCTGGACAACTTCTAAGGAACATGTCCCACTGAGAAGAGACCTCAGGGCTGACCCATGGGGTCCCTCCTGATCAGCTGGAGGAGGCAGCTGGGGAGATATAGGTCTGAGGATCTTCAGCTTTTGCTCCTTGAAAACGTGTAGCGGTAAATGGATGCCCAAGTACAGTAGTGATGGATGGATGGATGGATGGATGGATGGATGGATGGATGGATGGGTGGATGGGTGGATGGATGGAATATCTTCATCGCATTCAGGTATCTAGTCATGAGTCTGTTCTGGAATGGGGGTGTAAAGAAACAGCAAGTGCACTTTATATAAACTTCCTCTATGTTGGTTTTTAACACTGCCCAAACGTGTTCATTTGTTGTTGTTTTGTTTTTTTAACAAATGTTTTTGTAAAGGTTTATTATTTACACTGAAAACAACTGGTTGAGATTTTTTTCCCCCTGTCATACAATGTTATCTCTTACCAATATATCTATTTTTTTTTTTTTTAAGTCAGTCTTGTACATTTGTAGTTTTACGTAAACCTTACAACCTTTTGGGGGGAAATTCATTTCCCACCTGGCGCTTTAAGTAAAGACGTCGGGAGTGACGTGTGTTAAAAGCAAAAGCTCCATGTTCCCATTCTTCCACGTGCCCTGAATGCATCAAAGAGGAGGAGCTATCCTCCATAGTCCCGCCCCTGCTCCGCTGCTGTCTTCTTCTCCCTAACGCTGATGTGTACCTAGCGCTAGCCTCAAGAAGTCTGTAAAAATGTTCAACTTCGGATCAAAACTGCTGCTGCTTTTCCTGCTGGCCTTCCCCTGCGGACTAATATCAGTCGGTAAGTGTTTCCCCGTTTCAAAACAGGACGTTTTTTGTCCTTATTTCACTTTATAAAACGTTAAAAAAATAATAATCGATCCTTTGACGTGGCAGATGGTCACATCGCTGCCTTCATAACGGCTGCATGACTACTGCCACTACTACAGTATTACTACAGTACTGCACTGTATTACTGTACTATTACTACAGTACTGTACTGTATTTATTTACTGTACTACAGTACGGCCGTTTAATTCAGCAGTAAATCCACAGCATCACAGTTACAGCTCATCATTGACCCTGAATGAATGAAAACGGTCGGTTCTCAAAGTGTCACAGTGAAATCATTTTGTAGTGTGTTCATCTTTGAATTAGCAAACATTGTTTTTTTTTTTGTTTGTTTTTTTTAATACTTTTTAGTGGTTGAAACACCAACCAGAGCTCCATCCTGCTGGGACACGTCACCACATTGTGAACCCTCTGTCCACACTGACACAAATTCACCTTTTATTTCTCACATAATCAAACGTTTTAGACAGAATATCTGAGCCCTAGAAATAAAACATTTAATATATTTTACTAACAATGACAGTTGTTCAGGATAGTAATCTGATAACAAACAATCTGCATAAGTGCCACATGTTTGGACAATTAAATAATCAGATGCATATAACTTTCAAAAGGTCCTTTAACTTTATGACAATTAACACTGTTTATTAATTACTGTACTGTTAACCTTACCTGACTGCTTAAAATACTATGTTTTAATGTTTTTGTCTACAATAATCTCTCAGCCTGAAATAAAAACGATCAAATTTGAATGAAAATTTTAAAGGAATGCATTTCACTTGGCAGCATTTAAACTGAGATCATCTTAGTTAGAGAAATTAAGTTGTAGATATTTTGGTCAAAGCTTGAATATTTCTTGCAGCTGTGTGAGATGTCACGCTCAAAGTGTGTGCAGATGACTCTCAGCTACTACCACACCAAATTTTAGTTCAATATCTGTAAAACTAAGTGTTATAGTGATTTGTTTTCTTTATTATTAATGCTATGTTCATTGGCTTAGGCAGCCATCTTGAATCACACTGACTCCAAATGTTAACCATCTGTAGATGTACTTCCAATAATTACTTTGAGAGTTTTAATAAGATTTGTCCAGTGGTTTCATGAGATGATTTAGTGTTGATAAGTTAGATAATGTCGTTAAGTGTAATAATAAAGTAGTTTCTGTTTTGAGTTGGTTTACAGAGGCTTTAAAAGAAGAAAAGAACAGTGTGGGTGACATCAGCATTTAATTATTTAAGAAACTAGCAACATGCTGGGAACTTTTTATGTCTTTTTTTCCCTAAACGTCTTTGCTTCTTGGCTAATTCGGGAACTACTAGTCTCCGACAAATATCCTAAAATGGACACAGCGTTGCCTCCTCTAGGTCGAAAGGTGAAGTTCTGCCTCAAGTGGAGAAGTTCAAGTATCTTGGGGTTTTGTTCACGAGCGAGGGAAGAATGGAGCGTGATTTACGAATGGATTGGTGCCACATCCGCAGTGTTGCAAACTCTGTGCTGGTCCATTGTGGTGAAAAGGGAGCTGAGCAGCAAGGTGAAGCTTTCCATTTACTGGTCGGCCTATGTTCCTACCCTCTTCCATGGTCACAAACTTTGGGCAGTGACTGAAAGAATGAGATTGCAGAACCAGGCGGTTGAAATGATTTTCCTCTGCAGGGTATCTGGACTCGCTCTCATTTATCTGGGAGAGACTTGGAGTAGAACCGCTGCTCCTCCACATCGAAAGGAGCCAGTTGAGGTGGTCCAAGCATCTAGTAAGGATGCTCCCTGGGCACCTCCCTAGGGAGTTTTTTTGGGCATGTCTGACTGGGAAGGGACCCCGGGGAAGACCCAGGACACACTAGAGGGATGACCTGGGAAGGCCTTGGAGTCCTCCCAGAAGAGCTGGAAGAGGTGGCTGTGGAAAGAGATGTCTGGGCCTCCCTGCTCAGGCTGCTGCCCCCATGACCCGACTGTAATGGATGGATGGAGAGAATACAGCAATGTCAGATTTTTTTTTTTAATGCACAAAAAAAAAAAGTCAAAATGTAAATAGCATCCTTACCAGATGAAGATGACTATTACTCATGAAAAATGTAAAATCTTCGTTAAATTCGTCTGAAAATCTCAACATTTAGGGTGAGAGGGTTTTAGTCCAACCTCATTCAAATCTGTGCTTCCACCTCACTCTGCAGGCCACGTTGGTGCAGATTTTACAGAGGACTCCGTCGAGGACACGGATGCTGCTGTGGACGAGGATGAAGATGAGGATGAGGAAGAGATGCTTGTTGAAGAAGATCAAGTACAAAGCTCGGTAAGTTGTGTATCTTTTATCATATGACGGAACAGCGCTTACATGCTGGTTGTTATGTTAATTACATTTTTTGTTCATCATCAGGACGGAGATGAAGATGATGCTGATGAAGCAGCTGATAAACTCGTAACTTCTCACCCCGATGCCGACACCACTATCCTCTTCACCACCGGCGAAGGTTTGTTAAGCGTGTTCAAATTAAAACCGTTTATTTCATGCAAATTGATGAAAATAGAAGTTAATGAACTAAAGCTCGATATATTTGTACAATTTGTGCTTTTACATGCTAATTGTTTTAATTATGTTTTGTTTTCTTTTGTAATGCGTTTAGAGTTTCCTGCTAATGAAATTGTGAAGTTCCTTGTGGGTTTCACCAACAAGGGCAGTCAGGATTTTACTGTTCAGTCACTGGAGGCCTCCTTCCGTTACCCCCAAGACTTCCAGTTCTTCATTCAGAATGTAAGTGTCTTCAACCAGCACTTGTGTTGCGCATTAAATGTGTTGTCTTTTCTTTTTTTCTTGCAGCATTCTGTCAAGTTTCTACTAATTTGTTTAGAATATAAGTACTACATACTAAAATTGTTCTAAGGGTTTTACTTGTTATGAAAATCCAAGCCCAAAAACAATTGAAATTGCTCAATCTGAAGCAAACTTATTTATTGTTACTAGATCCAAGTTTTACACTTATTATCAATCTACCAATGTGTTTTAGTGGCCTAAGAGTACAAAAGCTCAGTTGTGTTTGTTTTATGAAGTTCACAGCATTGCCCCTGAACACTGTGGTCCAGCCCCAGGCACAGGCCTCCTTCGAGTACTCCTTCATCCCAGCACAACCCATGGCTGGACGTCCCTTCGGCCTCGTCATCCTCCTCACTTACCTTAACTCTGAGGTAATTAAAAAGATGTTTAAACCGTTGTTTCAAAATAAAGCACTTTGGGACAGAACTGCAATAAAATGTTCAAAATTGTACTTTCTGTAAATGTAGAATGACACAAGTGGTGTTGTTAACTCGTATAAAGCAGCTGGTGACACAAGTGTTTATTTTTTCTATGATTCTTTGCATTGCTGAGTCTCTACAGTAAGCTAGAAGGAACAACTCAAACACTGGATTTAAAACGGGACTAATAACTCAACATTTATTTATTCTGCACACGAGAAAGTTGTTGCTTTCATTGGACTGATGAGCAAAAGGCTGTTTGGTGTTTCACAGCTGTTCCGGCAGAAATATTAAGATATGCAGACGACATAAGCAGTTTCCGTTTGCCCGAGACAACCCGTTTTCGTCTCGGACAACCAGATCTCACTTCAAGGTTGTCTGGAGGACAACCAAGTGAAATGGACTTGGATTAAAGTTCTTCATCGCTGCAAGGATTTCCATCATCTGTAAACATGAAATAGGGAGAAAGAACGTGTTTTGTTGTGGTCTGGAGCTCTGTCAACTGGGCCGCCGTGTTGTCGAGTTGCGTTCAGGCCTAAAAAAAAATCTGGCCCGAGCCCGTAAAAAAAGGACTTTAAAAATTATTAAGCTTTTACTGCTTTTGTAAGCAAATCAGTTTGACATGATAGTTTTAAAAACATATTTCAAAGAAAGGAAAATATAACGATTTCTTGTTTATTAACAAGAATCAGCGGATTATTATAGTTATTATAATATAATAGTTATTAATGGTCAGCGGACACGATCTGGTTGTGGTTGTCCATCTGAAGTATTTTATATTGTGCATTCTTATTTAGTTTCCTTTGTGCTGTATGATTCGTAAAACTGCATCAAAAGCCCGAGACCGACCCGGCCCAGCACATTATTTTGACCCGGGCTCGGGTTAGAAATTGCATCTCTACCGTGTTGCCCTTCCCCCACTTTAATTTATTTATTTTTTTAAGAAAAATAAATTATATCAATCTAAAGTTTAATTTATCATAACTAAAGCTTAGAGGTTTTCATTTACAAAAGATTTTATTTTGATGCTTTGATGGTTGATCATCTAAATTTAGAAATATTAAAGAATACAGCAAAAATCATAAATAAGCTGAAATGCGCTCATGGTCCAGAAAACAGTGCTAACATATAGATCAGATTTTGAGAACAAATATAATCTGATTTAAGTTAAGAGCTGAATAAAGTGCCAAACAATTCAACCAAGGTCTACAGATAAAATGCAAACGTTGTGAAAGAGGACGTCCAACAAAATATTGCAAAAAATCTTGACTTTTTTTAATTTAGCTGTAATATTTACTCAAATCTGTTTAGAAATGTTCGTCCTTTTTGGAGTATCCATGACTTAAATACTTTTGTAAACACACGACTTTCATGCTTAAACACTTTATTTCTTTATTTTTCTTTTATCAGGGCGACACGTTCCAGACTGCTGTTTACAACGAGACCGTCACCATCATTGAGCGAGAAGACGGACTGGATGGAGAAACGTAAGACTCGGTCATATCCTGTTGTTTACCTTCTCAAAACAGAAAATGCAGATGAAGCAAGTTCTCTCCTGCAAACTGCACAAACTTTGTTCTGCAGAAACGTCAGGAAGACCACAGGCAGCAGCGCTGCACTGCAAAGGCAGCGTCACAATACA
The DNA here is from genome assembly GCA_031762315.1 of Hypsolebias antenori. Lineage (NCBI taxonomy): Eukaryota > Metazoa > Chordata > Actinopteri > Cyprinodontiformes > Rivulidae > Hypsolebias > Hypsolebias antenori. The sequence goes on along the minus strand of JARVGS010001636.1, from coordinate 31,712,112 downwards.
GTAATCATAAGCTGCACAGATTGGAATAATTTCAGCTCTCCCAGAATACTAGTGCAGACACAGGAAAACCTGTAAAAAGACGAACACAAAGATTTTAGCTGTCTGTTCGTTTTTATGCTGCAGCTGTAAAAAGAACAAACTGATCAACTAGAAAAAATATTTATGCAAAATTTCAGCATAAACGCTGAGTGCTGAATGGTGTTGAAAGAGTTAAACCTGAGTTAATGAGAACTAAAAGAAACAGAACAATAGCTAAAAGCTAAGAGGAAAATCTAGCCATATGCTAAAAGGAACTAAACGCAAGTTGAAGCAAAATGAAAGTTAAATAATAAAAAAACAAATCATTAAAAGCTAAAAGAAGCAAACAATAAAAGTAACAAAACTAGCTGAAATTTAAATGTAGTAAAATAAAAGCAGGTTTCAAACAGAATGATGTTAAGAAATATGAAATATCTTAATGTTTTTCTTTGTTGAAAATATTTGTAAATAAAAAATGTAATAATTTTTTAAAAGTATAAAAGCTGAAAGTCATAGCACTCATCTCATGCTCTTTTATTTATGATTGCATAAAATGGCATACTGGTAAATGCAGGAAGAAGGTCGCCTGCACCATGAAGGACCCCACTCACCCAGCCCACACACTTTTTTGCCCCGCTCCCCTCAGGCAGGAGGTTAAGGAGCAGTAAGTGTAGAACCACTAGACTGAGGAACAACTTCTGCCCTGAGGCTGTTAGACTCATGAATCTCTATTCAGGATTATCATTGTGAAAAAAAATCACTAATGCCACTTGAGTGTTATGTGCTGCTGACTATCCATGTTGCTGATCTCATGCTGCTGATTTATTTCATGCTACTGTGTTCATTCATCCTCATCTGCTCACACAGGCTCATGTTCGTGCTGCTGTTGTCCGGCGTATTGTTTTTGTACTATTAGTGCTTAGTGTATTCTTAGTTTTAGCATATTTCTTAGTTCATATCTTAGATCTTATTACTGTTTTTCTTTACAAT
>JARVGS010001636.1:31692531-31707060 GCA_031762315.1 Hypsolebias antenori | reverse complement strand
CGGTAACCGGCTTTTTCGGTATCCGGCCGGGCCGGTGTAACGGAACTACGCCGGAAACCGGGGGTTACCTGTATGGGAAAAACATTTTCACAAACTTTCACCTTTGACAAACTAAGAATAAGTTTTATTGAAATGACTGGATAAGGGAATGGACTAATTCACTTGTTCAGTCTGCTGTTTTTCCAGCATCACTGAGAGCATCATATCTCCTCTAACCTGTTTGTATCTTTACCTGCACTGTTTTTCCTGTCAGGTTGTCAAAGTGTATTTGATATTTCGTTTCAAGGGTGGAAAAAAAAAAGAAGATTATTCACAAGGATTGGCCAAATTTTAAACTACCATTTAAAACTACATTTTTAGGCCTCATTGCAAGTTTTGGATTAGGACATCCACAGTCTGTACAGATAAACTTCAACTTTTGAGTATCAGCAGTCAGGGTACTACATCTTCAGATGCTCGCAGGCTGACTACAAATCTAACCCATTATTGAGACTGCACAGAATCACAAAGAGGAGCTCCACAGATCCCTGGAATCCTGAGAGAACAAAGTTTGTCGAAAAAGTCAAAGTGAGGTTTGACCAAACAGTGAGGAGAAGCTGAGACCTGAAGATGTCTGATACCTTCTGTGCAGGAGGCCACAGTGGGAAGAGTCGGGGAACTTCAAGTCCAACGTCTTCACCTGAGTACATGTCAACAGAAAAAGAACAGCAGCTGCCTGAAAGCCCATGGAGACGTGCTGTAGGGTAACATCCCCACCCTTGCTATTTTTTCCCAGCAGAGGAATGAAGCAGAACAATAGAAGTAAAATACATTCCTTTTCATTTCAGTCATAGGTTCCAACTGTTTTTGTTTTTTTCTTGTTGTTTTTGCACCTGTTTCCGATTATCATGCAATCTGCAATGAGGTCAGCATTTACAATTTAGTTTTTATGTACATGAGTCTTGTTGTTTCTAAAATGTTTCTTTTTTAATCAAAGCACCAGAGGAGACATGCTGTTTAGGAATCAGAACATTTGGCATGTGTCTTTTTGTTAGACATTCTCAACTAACAATGCCATTTTGCCAAGAATGTTGCATTGATCTGGGTATTCAATATTCTGTCCAATTCCAACAGAAATAACTACAGCCCCCTGTTGTACTGTAATACAGCTAAATAGGGAAGGATCGTTTTGTTTCGTTTTAGCTATTTTTTCCTCACAGGGGGAAAAAGTTCCCAGGTTGTATTTTGTTTAATGCATTTTTCTTTTACTGCCCTCTACATGAAAAATGGTGTTGTTGGATGAACATATGGAGCATAAGCATATTGAAAAAGATTAGAGCTGTTTGTCTGACAACATGTTGCCTCTTTGCGGCCAACTCTGTGGGGACTTGAGCCCGTCAGTGACAGTTTACTACATAGGAGGTGGATGAATAGTTGCGTGTTATGAAGAAGAAGATATGTGATAAGTATGTACAGTCTGTATTGCTTGCATGGCCAGGCATACTAAACACATGTTACAAGAGAGGACAACAACATTACGGGATTACGGGTGACACCGGCAGCGTTTCAGCAGATTAATAAAAAAAAAAAAAAAAAACTTGCAAACAGATGGAAGTCAAGACATATGAATTTAAATTAACTGAAGAAAAACAAATAAATCTGAGGTAAAATTATGAAATTGGGAAATACTTGACTAAAATGAATTTCCTAGTAATTTTTGAAAGAAGGATGTCCATTGTGCCCTTTAAAGCCACAGTTTTACACCAAAATCATCCTTTGCTGAGAAAGGATGGACTTTAAGATGTTTTGGTTAAACCTTGCATGACTTTATGCACAGTCTCATGTGAACAAATGAAAAGTATGTATTATGTATGTGTAAGAGTTGTGGTTTTGTCCCTGGTTTCATGTTTGTCTGCATTCCCCATGATCCTCCGTTTCTCTTTATAGGGTTTGTGTTTATTTAGTATCTAGCCCCATCTTGTGTTGTGTTCATGTCTTGCATCCTCTGTCTCTTTCTCTGGCATCTGTGATTACTCACAGGTTCCTTCACTTGGTCTAATTGGTGTTTCCTGTATATAAGTCTGTGTCTCTTGTTATTTGTTCGCTGGTGATGTCTGAATCGTGAGCACACCTCTGTTCATTCTATGCTTATTTTGCTGCCCTGTCAGCTCTTTTTGTTCTGTTAATAAATTCTATATTTTATATATACAGTATCCTGAGTCCTTGCCTCCCTGCACCAATATTAACCCCCAGAGACCCTGCATCATTATATGACATTAGCATTCTGCACCTCTGTATTTTATTCTTTTAATTTAGACCCATTGCACTTAATTAAGGAGACTATAGCTTTAATTTACTATTTTTTTAGGGGTGCCCCCCCTTAGTGACGCCCCTGCCCGCGCATTACCTCATCATGGGCTTCATTTTAGCTTAAACAACAAATAAATGTTTAATTTTAAGCCATTATTGACTCAAACCCCGTGTTGTGGTGTTTGTTTTACCTCCTTGAAGCAGTTGGAGCCTCTCGGTGGTTCGTGTCCGGGTGGGGGGTGGATCAGGAGATGAGATCACCGCCGCTCCGGGAGGGGGGGAGGATGCAGGTAACGTCAGCTCAGGCCGGTGCCACAGACTGAGCAGATCCCGCACACACCAAGTGTTTTTGGTTTATTTCTCTCTTCGGGTGGTTCCGATGAGCAGCGGGCCGGGTTTCTCCTCCGACAGCCGGACTGATGGGATGAAATGGGCTCGTTCGTGTCGACGAAGACCCGAGTGATTCTCGCAATGACTGGTTTTGGTAAGACCCGTTTCTTTCACGCCCCGAGCCGCTGCACGGGACAAGCAGGGCTGGGTTTTGTGTGGATGCTGGTTCTGGACCGACGCTGTTAGACCTGGACCAGGGCCAGCAGCATCCTGCACATCTGGTGCCAGAGCCAATAGAAACAATGTGGATCCAAGTTCTGCAGTGAATTTCATAGAGTTACACCCCAGAACATTAAAAAAAAAACTCCCCTTTTCTTTGTTAAACAGGTCTGCCTATAAATTAAATCTAACATTTGCTCTAGCCTCATAATATCTGTCAGTTTCTGCATGATGCCTGAATGATGCATTGGAAAATATTTCACATTCACAAATATTTGCTGATTTCTGTTTTATGGTGAGAGGTTGTACACAAATAACCTCTCACAGGACAGGTTTTTGTGAGTTCTTTGTGTGGTGTGTGTGTTTTCAGCACCTTATTCCCTCTGTTTCCCTCCAGTTAGATGTCCCAGATGCTTCCAGTTAACTTAATTAGTTTCCATCCTTTAAAGACCCTCCTGTGTTCTGTCTCCTTGTGGGTTCTTCGTCACGTTCTCAGTAGTTTCAGTACTCCAGAGTGACCGTGTGCCCATGTCTCAACAGTTAGACTCTAATAAAGACACTTTAAGTTTTTTGACACCTCAAGTCCTTTTCTCCTGTCAGTAAACCAGAACCTGGCAGCTTAAAGTGGGATCACACACATTTGTACACACAGCATACAGTACTGTAATTCCAGCAATTAGCAAATTACTACAGTACGAAATAGTAATAATATTCTAATATTAAAGAAAATTTGAAATGATGTGCACAATGTGAGTAAAAATGCAATGATTTGCAAATCTCACAAACCCGTGTTTTATTCAGATTGGAACATTCGTTGTGCCATTTTTAGAAAAGAAAAACGATATCTCAAATTTGTGCCCATCTCAAAAGGTTTGGGCAGTTCCATGTGTAGCATCGTGAAGCGTCCCCACTTCTACTCGAGCTGTTCAGCATAGCCCTGGGTCATATTTGCAGGATTTATGTTTCGTGATGTGTCAAACGTTTTCATCTGGTGAGAGGTGCAGGCAGCACCCAGACTCTGAATACAAAGCAGGTTTTTGTAATGGAATGCAGTTGACTTTGTCTTGCTGAAATATTCAGGGCCTTCACCGAAACAGACAACGTCTGGATGGAAACACATTGTTATAAAACCCCTACATATATTTAACTGATGATGCTTTTTAAGATGTGTAAGATGCCCTTATGTTAGGCTCCAGTGCACCCCCATACCAACAGAGAGGCAGGTATTTAAACTGCATGTTTAATAATAGCAGGCTGAATGGTTCCTCTCTAGCAGAATGTGGTCATTATAAATATGTTGATGTGAGCATGCGTGAAGTTTTTTCCTTATAAAAAACGCACTGTACTTTAACTTTGGCCGTTAATGTTCTGTAGACGGAAAATCGACCACCTTATTAAACTTCTTTTTCTACAATTTGTTATTTTGGAACTATCTCTCAGCCTGAATAAAAATTATCAAATTTATTTTTATTTTTTCAATTTTAACTTTTTAAGGGTCAAAATCGACCCCCTTATTAAACCTTTTTCTACAGTTTGTTCTTTTAGAACTATCTCAGCCTGAATTAAAAAATTTCAAATTTAAATTACTTTTTAATTTTTACTTTTTAAAGGTCATCCACACTTCAGTTGTTTTTTTTTTTTTTAAGTTTTTTTTTTTTTTATAACAAAATACTGTATTTATTTTATGGCAATTTTTGGATCGTTGCCCCATTAGTACGCCCAAAATGATTTACTGACAATTAAAAATAAAACTCCAGTCTGGAGGTTTGTGAAGACCCTTCAGACCCAACAGCTGAAAATGAGGCCTTGTTTGGGGCAAAACTAACTTGTATCTTCCAGTCTTCAAACATGTTTTTTTTTCTAATCTTTTTGTTTTTCTTTATTATTATTTTATTTAAATATTTTTAGCTCAGCCCATGATAGACAAGCTAAAAAAAATTGTTTTTCCACCTGTCCTAACCTAGAAATACATGCGAGCTGCAGGTGTCCTGCTTCAGATAAAGCGACGGCAGTCAGCCATGGAGCGTCCTATTCTGCATCCTGCATTCATGCGGAACAAATTTTTAATACTAAATGTTTACTTGTGCACGTTACAATGGATTTTTTTTTTTTTTGCTTTTTTACATCCAAACTAAAGTGATTTTGTTGAACTAGATGATTTTTCCAGAGGCTCTCAAATAATAAAGCAGAGCACCTTCTAAACCAAGATTAAAAAAAAAATATTACTGAGACAAATGTATTATTTTATATGATGATACAATTAGGATAACAAAAAATTGTTTTAACAAAGTACAGTATTCTAATGTGGTGGATTTTCCCCCCTTATGAGAGCATTTGAAAATTTTGACCAAAAAAAAAAAAAAAAAACTAAGGATTTTTATGTTTCTTGACAGTACTAAAATAAATACATACATACATAAATAAATAAATAAATAAAAGCACAGACAAAATTAATGTGTGTGGGGAAAAAAATTCCCTAAATATGATACAAGGGGTAAACTTATTTCTCCAAACTGAGATTGTTCAAAGAGTATCTAGAACAGGTAAGAAAATAATTGCTTATAACCATCTACAGAACCCAACTTTAAAAAAAAAATCCAAACTATCTTTTTCAGTGTGTCTGTTTGTAGTTCATAAATCTCCAACTAAAAGTTGGATCAAGAGGACTGCCGCTGATCTACTTGTTCTTTTTCCTCGCAGTGCTCCTGTTCCTTACAGCGCCTGGAGACGCTGCAGATGTGAACTGTGAGAACGTTTATCGGGACTTCTCTGACTGTGTCCTGAAGCTGGGACAGAGCATGGACAACTACCAGGAGAACGTGACCAGTGAGAGCGGAGTGGCGGCTGTTTGCAGGTGACAGTGGGCTTATGATGTGTAACAAGGCACAACATCTGTAATCATCCACACATCTGTTTCTGTTTGAACCAAACTACACTTTGATAGATTGGAACTACCTAAAAATTTGTTCTTCACAACACTGGTGTTCACTTTAATAAAACATGTATGACTGAGTGCACGGATACAAATAAATCTGCATTTCGTTAAAAACTACTTCAGAGGGAGAGCAGAGGTCGTCTTTGAGCAGAGACGATGATGTCAGGACACTGAGCCTTCGTATTTAATATTTCATGAAGTCGCAGCAGCCGCAATGAAATTCTGGGGACACGTTTTTGTGATGGCTCAAACTCTACGTCCCCAGCAGTTTATCCAGGACAAAGATTTACACTCGCAAGCCTTGTGTTGAATATTGTCCGCGTGTAATATTCCGTGTGATGTTGTTTGGCTCTGTGATGCAGTTGCCATGGCAATTAAAGGCTCAGTTTGACTTACTTGAAGGCCCGTTAAGACATCTGAGCGGCAGATTATTGTCCAACAGATTAATCCCTGACAACCAGTGTGTGGAGGATTCTGAGTGATGTTTCTTTGTTTTTTTTTTTTAACTACAGCCACTGGGAAGCTTTCCACACGTGCGCTCTCACGGCGCTGTCCGACTGCAAGGAGGAGGTCAGCTCCATCTGGGAGACCCTGAGGCAGGACTCCAGGAAGATCCGCTTCCAGGGAAGTCTGTTTGACCTGTGCAGCCCCAGCTCCTCTCCCAGTATAAGTTTGCCTTTTGCTGCTCTTGTCCTGTCACTGGTGCTGGTCGTGTCAGGGTCCAGCTGGTCCCCCATGTAGAGGGCGTGGTGCTGGGATTGTGGGTGATGAGATAGAGGGTGGGGTCCTATTCTATGAGTTTCAGTCCTGCTGAACTCAAACCTAAAGCCAAGGATTTAATAAAAAAAAAAAGTTTTAAAGGCTCTTTTTGGTGCAGAGCTACATGTGTTCTATGGCAGGACAATCAGTCTTTGTTTTGATGAATAATATTTGCAGTTTAAAGCAATCACTCCTTTGGTTTGAAATTATTTCAAATGTTCCTGAACACCTGTGGCTCTGGGCTGCTAATAAACACGGGTTAGACAACTTTCTGTACCACAGTTAGCATAATCCAGCTCAATCCAACATGGCCTTCAGCGTTCACCTCTGTGAAGATTCAACTTCTGGATTCAAAGTCCTTTCAAAGCAGTGGATGTAGAGTTAGTACATCACATTATTGTTAAAAGAAAAGAAAAACTGTCATCTTAGAAAGTCTAAAAACTGATGTCACTTTGTTCAAAGTTGCAACCAGACGCCTGGCAACACAGAAAGTTGCATGCTGTCTGTTTTTATACCTTTATAAGACAAACTAAATCTGATTACTGGAAGAGTTGGAAGAGATTGTTCTTTTTAATCCATTTTTTTTTGTTTCTTTACATTTCCAGTGCCAGTTTTATTCTTTTTTTAGCCTTAAGGCAACAGTATGTAGTCATGAAACAAGATTACTGTATTTGAGTGGGTGAACATCAAATAACATGGTAGATAACAAGTGGGTCAGTTCTAACCTAAAGTGTTCCAGTAGAATTTCTGGTAACGTTTTTTGTATATTACCCACAATAGTCAATCTATAAACCTGAGTTTTTCTATGACATAAAAATTTGACAGACGATGCACGTATTAAAAATGCTCAACAATAAAAACTAGAAAATTCCTGGAGAAACTTTGACGGGGACTGCCACATTGCGGCCATTTAAAATTTTAGTTTTTTGTGTTGGGGTTCACTCTCAGCTACTACCAAACCAAATTTCACCTCAATGTGGGAATTAAAAAAAAAAAAAATCATCATTGTTGTACATTTTTTCTTGTCAGCTATGGCGGCCATCTTGGATTTTTGATTTGCATTCAGTAGGTGATGGGGAACATTCTCAGCTATGACCAAACCAAATTTCAGCTCATATCTCTAAGAATGACTGAATTTTGAGTTTTCTGAGGTAGCTGTGGCAGCCATCTTGAACCAAAATGGCTCCAGAATTTATTCAGTGTTTTTTTTTTTTTTCCAGAGACCTCTTCCATCTAGGTCATGTGACTTCACAGTGGCTTAGAGGCTGTTAAATGTTCCATCAGGCATTTTGAATTAGGAAAAATTATGTCTTTGTTTGCAAATTACGTCGCCATGGTAACTTGAAATGCCCATAAAAGTAAAAGCACACATCACAGTGCCGAGCTGGTCGTTTTGATATAACATTTGTGGGGGAAGTGCAAGACCTTTTTCAAGTGGATAGTAATAACAAAGACTTTTCATGTACGACTGTTATCCAGTAAAATTTATGTGACGTTCACTGATCTGAATATGTCAGCACTGACATTTAGATTATGATGGGAGGCTGCAGGTGATGAACGTAGCCCATATTAAAAAATAAAAACACAATAGGCTACAGACATTTTAGCTTAAGTTTTAAACAACAGAAGAAGGCAGAGACTTCCGTCTTTATCTGATTGAAACAAGCTAGGTGCACTGAATTAAATATCTCAGCTTACGGCGAAAATTAAGAACAGCAATGGGCTAACATTGAGTTGCATTTTCAAAAGTGGAACAGTGAAATGAACCAACGCCCACTGAACTTTAATGTGCCCGTTGGTCTGATTGATGCCTGCTGAACACCAACAGGAAGTGTGTTGAATTTTTAATGTTCAGACGGCGTACAAAATGTCAAACTGCTTTTTATTCTTGATCCGCAGGTGCATGTCAGTATTCAAATGTCTTTTAAGACTGCAAACATTAAATAACTGTTAAAGATTAGCACAAAGGAGTGCGTCCCTTAAAATAACAGCAAAATCCTTGTCATTAAAACAATTCATTGATAAGCAAAATGTTTCCAATGGGGATTATTTAAAGGACAATGACAAAACCCATTTGCAGAGTATCATTCTTACAATGTCATTTTAATCTTTGTTAAATATGTTTGAACCTGTTTTCACATGCATTTTGTATATTTTAACCCTTTCTAAGCCCGCACTACAAGTTTCCAGCCTTCTAATGTTGCACAGCTGCTAAGAAGACACCAAAAACAGACGTCTCTGTCACAACCTGCTCATGCGTTCGTTTTCTCTTAGCTCTTTTAGTTTCACTCATTGATATGTGCACAAAAATAACTGAAGTGTGACTGAGTTGCAGATTTCTGCCACATTTTGTGTGAAATCGCTCACCTGCAGTGATTTGGAGGATTGAAACTTTGGGGGAACTAGAAGCGAAAGCGTTACAAAATAAAAATCTGAGCTTTGAAGCTGATTAAAAATGAGGAAAAATCCCAGTTGTTTAGTAGCCAGATTAGTTAAACCGAAAAACTTACATTTATTCCACTTCAGTACAATTAACTACTAACAAAACTATTAACTACGGTCAGGTTAAAATGTTTATTCTTGTTAAAATTGTTTGTTTGAAACTGTTCAGTGTATTATAGTAAACTAACAAGGAAAACTTAATTCCACTAAATACCTAATAAAAACTTTTGACACTCAAATGTAAGAAAACTTTAGATTTTTTTGGCCTAAAGCTGCAACTAGGAACAAGTTAAATCAAATTAAGTGCTGTGGTTTGTAGCAGCCTAGCTGATATTGATCAAAATATCTTCATAATACCTTCAGCAGATTGTTGGCATTAGAGGTGCAGTTCTGTATTGATTAAGACCATTTTTCTCTTCAGTGCCAAAGATGCTCATTTTTCTTGTGCAGCCCCTCTCAGTTATGGGATTCCTCAGGGATCCGTTATTGGACTCTTTTGCCTTTGGGGCTCTGTTTGAAAGATAAGGCCCAGTTTGGGACGAGTTATAATCCTCATAACTCTTTATGCTCGTTCATGTTCAGTTCATTTGGTTCATGCACTGCAGTGTAGCCATTTGTGGTCTTCAAGACTGTTTATTGGGTCTTCTTAGCTCCTGCTTTAGAGTGGATCTGTCTTGGCTCGACACTCTCAAGTGACGACAAAAGATGTGATTGGTCCATACATAAACACACTTTGATTGGCTGAGCAAACTATGCGCTCTTCCAGCACCCTCATTAATACTGAGGTGCTCAACTGTCATTGTTGTCTGTTTAGATAAACTCCTCTTTGTACATGTGCAGCTTGAAGGAGACAGATTTTGGCTTCTGTATCACCTTCAATTGGATGTTTGTAGCTTTATTTCAAACTCCTCTTACTAAATGAAACCACAGACTCTCAAAACACTGCTCCAACTAATCCATCCTCCACCTTTGTTGAGAAAGATGGTGAAATGCCACGTACATGACCATCAGTGTCGAGTGTTGCACAACCACAGCGTTCTTCTGAAAGTGAAAAATCGAACGCAAACTGCTGTTTTGTAGTGGGACTGACAGTCCAAGTCCCTCTAACTCCAAAACAGGACAGAAGTCATTTAATTCAGACTGAACAGATATAATTATTCTCAGATCAACTATATTTCCAGATTGATTTTAAAAAGGCTGCTCAGTTTTAATGTTTTAAATAGCCTAGCCCCATTTTATTGAACTTGTGTTTTCAACATCCACTCACCTAAACAGAGTTTTTTAGAAGCTGACGCTAACATCCGTCCTGAGATCTAATCACTTAAAATGAATTTTAATGATAGGAGTGAAAAATCTTGTGTATTCGATCCAGCCAGGACTTGCGTCAGGTCTGAACACCCTTAAATGTTTCAAAATCCAGATTAAATTAAAAAGGTAATCAAGATTTTGCAGCAACGGCTCCAGTTATTTAAATTGTTTGTTTCTACTTTGTGCAAAAAAAAATAAAAAATACAGACCTTTTAAATCTGCAATAAAGGCGCCTCACTTTTCTTTATTTGAGTAGAAGCAACCGAACCTAAATAGCTCTTATGTGTGTTGTGTTTTTATAATATTTATTAGATTCATTTTATCTTTATTGCTTTTATATACTGAATTTTATTATCTTCTTTGGATCATTGTTGGTGAACTTTGGCTGTTTCTAAATGTGCTATTTATAAAAAAAAAAAAAAAAATCATAATTTCCCCTCAATTAGTCCCAACTAAACCACATTTAGAAGTCATTATTTGATGGATTTACACCATCACGTCACAGCAAAATGAAAATATTTATCTGCATTCTTTTTTATTGATTGTGTCATTTGCCTTTCTTATTTAACCCAGAGGTTCCTGACAGGCGTTGGCAAATAGAACTGCACGGTCTTGAATATTTGTTGTCAGTGCTTCCTCACAGGTGCATGATACTTTTTGTGACAATAGAAACCTGGACTGTGTTAATTTCACCAAAGTGTAAAGTGGTCCGTGCATGACGTTTAGCTAACTGCTGGTTTACTGTCCACGCATCCCCGTTTAACTCCACGAGCAAGTTTGTTCTGCTCTATTCTGTTTAATCCGTTTCAGAGTTGTAGCGTTCTGTCATCCATTGTGTGCCTGTTAGTAGAAATGCAAAAAAATAAAATAAAAATGGTATGGTTGTCCTCAAAGCATGAGCAATATGTACCTCTTTGAAGAGGACCCTCCTTCTTTATATGCTGGTGGTGAAAGCATGAAAATGATTTTGATCATGAACAATATGCCACTGTAATGAACTCTAATCACAGTTTAAATCTGAAAACAGTCCTGAATGTAAAACCAATCTGGTTTTTACCACAAAGGTTATTTACACGACTCTGTAAAGCAATATATGGAAATGTAATTGTAACAATAAAGCACAAGAGTTAAAAACAAGAACTGCGTGTGAAATTGTGTGAGGCGCCGGCAGACAGCCTTGTGCTGCCTGAACTATTAATTTACTACAGAGTTTCTGCTTTTTGTACTCATTAGTGCTCTACCATCTGCTTTTGTCCACCTGGATAGTTCCTGCAGAGGCAGAGATGAGGGTCACAGCCTCAGAAGTAGACACGCTCCAGATGTACATTTTATTGGGGGAAAATGTTTCAAGTCTGAAACATGGCTTATTAAAACTTATGTTTCTTATTAAATTTACCCTCCCTGCTCTGACACTTCCACACACAGTTGATGTCACCACTCACTACATTCCAAAGGACAAACTTTCCAGAATGCATATCACTCACCGCCCCTAAAATAATCTTATGAGAGTTGTTGCATTACCTGCAGTCATACGCAACGCTGTGAACTGTAGCACTCACAGGATGTGTTGGGGATGACGCTCAGTGCACGTCAAGATTTAGCTCCATTACAGTTATAGCCTTGTTTTTTTGTGTGTGTGTTGGCTAATTTCAGTTAACTATGGTGGCCATCTTGAATTTTCTTGACCCCAGAAGATAATCATGTCCAGTTGTTACATTCAGAGTTTCATTAACGGTTTAGTGGTTCATGAGAGGTCCTCCTTTGCCATTCAGCAGCAGTCGTGAAGAAACACCACAGTAGGTCAACCTTTTTCTGGACACTTTTATTGATCTCATCATACTGTAGGATCCATAATAAAGCTTTATCTTTATTTTTTTTTTTAATATAAGTTTTCAGTCATATTAGATAAACAGAATGAGATTGTTGTGTTGTATTGAGCAGGTTCTGTAGCTGAAGGCTCAAGTTTGTTCCCATTTTAATTTAATTTACTCAATGCTGCGGTTTTAAAGTGTTCAGAATGTTCCAGAACAGGTCATTTACATTAATTTCAGAGCATACACTTAATTTCAGTGTACAAGTCCAGATCTCAGTCCAACAGAGAATCGAGGGTAAGATTTAGAGAATGTTGTTCACATGCGGCGTCCATCTGACCTGAAGGAGCCGCAGCGATTTCCTGATGAATGAAGATCATTTAGAATGATGCTGGTCATGCTTCTACAAAGTGTACCGGTACATTTTTATGGGGGTGAATATATTTACATGCACCACTTTGCATTTGAAGACTTTTTACTTAATTACCCCCCCATTTATTTTCATTTATTTTTTTTTGCCATTTGTTTTACCAGATGAAATATTTAAAAACCAGTTCTCATTTGCAGACATGACCTGGAAACTTATTATAATAAGAAAAACTTTTCAATTCCAGGCTGTAAGGCAACAAAACTGAAAGCATACCAGAAGGGTGAATGTTTTTGCAACACTGTAATTTAGGTTCTTTTGAACAGGAGCACTGTTCCACTTTAAACGCCACATTCCTGGTGTCAGACTAATATCCACAATGAAATAAAAACAAGCTCAACTGAGGAAAAGTCTCAGAATATGTAGGATCATTATAAGTCTGGACACACAAAATGTAAAACCAAGCCTGATTTCATTCATCCTAATAGATAAAAAGTTGTTTCTGAAGCAGGAAAATGGTTTTATCTTTGGGTTTAACACAATTTACAGTGTCAGAAAACTCACGTGTTACTCTGCAAGTTACCCTAATATGTAATTTTACCTTTAGGAAGCAGCCTAAACACAAGCAGATCACAAGTAGGTCTATATTACAGTGAGGACAGAATATTGTCATTTTTAGAGACACCCTCTGATACGCAGCACGAGGAGTGGTAATGTATTAAAAAACAGAGTATGCAGAGATGTTAGGTTAAAGCAAACAGATCTTCATATATTACATAGTAATATATAAATTACACAGATAATACTGTTCAACATTTATTGAGCAGCTATGAATAAATATCAGGTCAGCAGATACTTGACGACATGATGATGCACATCAATCCAGTCCATGTTCACACGATGATTTTTGTTCTTTTTGTTTACAAACTGAGAAAAAGTACTGCCCACCAAGTTCCTGTTGGCTTAAAAATTCAGTGTGAAATCAAGGACACCTTCACAGGTTAGATTTAGGTCCACTGTTAACAGGAATTGCCCTGAGCTCAGTCCGCATGCACAGGTACTCTCCGATCACAGCCATCAGCGCCATGCAGGCTACGTTGACGAGCCACCAGGAGAGGGCGGAGGGAAGGTGGGAGTTGTAGATCCAGCAGCCGATCATATGAAAGAAGTGTATGGTGACTGTGAAGTCCAGGCACTGTTTCCCTCGGCGGATGAAGAACCACAGACCGAGGGCGCTGAAAAAACAAACAGACGTTATTTCAGACAGATAAACCAACAGTGTCATTATGAAGGTGGGAGAAACAAGATTTAAAGGATGATAAATGGGAGAATAAAACCACTAAAATAAGTGTCTAAGAATAACATGTTTAGAACTGAATTAACTGAAAAGCAAAAGGGATTCTTGGTGCCATTAAAATGAGCACAAAAAAACAGAAGAAATAAATCTAAAATATGTTATTACAATGTTTTCATGTTTAACTTTCATCAAAAATCTTCAGTTTATCTGATGAAGGTAAGAGACAATTTGTGGTTCATAGTGAAGTGCTAAAAAACTTGATATTTTATAACTTTCGTCTTTAGTTTACATTTGTTTTCACTGTTCTTTTAAGTTTGCAACTCAGTTTTTGTTATTTAGTTGCATTATCCCACTGCGTCTCTTCACACAGAGTAAAATCAACTTTTTTCAACATGCTGTTTATACTGTACACACACACAAAAAAAAAAAAGATGCTCACCGACACCTTTATTCATTAAACGTGACATAGCCCCCTCCCCCACCACCACCAAAATAAATAAATAAATAAATAAATACAAGGATTTATATCTGGTAGCTGTTTCTAATATTTAACTGATCAAAAACAGTTTGAAGAGTATAATTTTTATCATATTTATCAATCAAAATTAAATGAGAACCAGCAGATTCAGATACGTTGACAAAGATTAAAGCGTCTGTGACATGATTGATGAACTTTGCAGAAAGTGGCACAACAAAAATATCTTTTATCATTCAACTATGTTCGTTTTTGCAAACAAACTTATAAATATATTAAAATTTCATTCAAAGTCAT
>JARVGS010001636.1:31533687-31549225 GCA_031762315.1 Hypsolebias antenori | reverse complement strand
TGCTGGAAATACACCTAAAACAAGATGCAAAACGCCTAAAATATACTACTTCGTGTAATAATAATACATTCGTCTTTGTATGGGAACATAATGCTGACAATACATAACACATTATTATTATAAACAATGTTATTGTCGTTGATATTTTACCGAGGCGATAGGGGGCGACAAGTCGCTCCTATGACTGTGCAGATATTTAACAGTAGAAGAAGAAATGACGTAGGTGTTTACGTTCTCACTTCCGTAGCTTCCTGATAGCGGAATACCGTCACCAGATTGATTTAAAATCCAAATTTTACCAGGAAATTCTTAGTTATAGACTATATTTATTTACTTGAGGGATAAAAGAAGCTTTACGGATCAATATGATTCAAGTCGTTTGATGTCCACAGTTAGCGCTGCATCGCGACTTTTTTTTTTCTCATTCATCGCAGGTTTAAAAAAATAAAAGCTAAGCCGCGCGTTAATAAATCGTGGACGCATAATTGAAATTTTTTTTCTTCCAAAAACATCAGCTGATCCGCAATTTGTTCTGGGCTAACTTAGAGCTCAAGCAAGCCAGTCATGGCCACTAGGCGTCTGACCGATGCCTTCTTGTTAATGCGGAACAATGCAATCCAAAACCGGCAGATTTTGGCTGAGCAAGTGAGTACAAACGAGCCCCGTCCGAGTACACGTAGCAATGCTGCGGTGAGTGGTCGCTTCGTTCTGACATTTTACTGTGTGTTTGCATAGCCAGTCACTGAGCCCTCGTAGCTAGACCAGCGTAGTAATAGCTGCCGATTATCCACCTGATCGGCTGCAGATGTGGCCCCTAATTTCAGCTCCGGGCTGATGGAGGAGGAGGAGCAGGCGTGTTGTTCTGTCCGTCACGTTAAACTGTTACAGACAACGACTAAATTACATTTTTAAAGATTATTCAGCGCTAAAGCCAGTTTAAAAGGACTAAAGTGAGAATATAAATGCATGTTTTCATGTCCACATTGCTCCTCATTAGTAAAGATGTGTGCTGTGTTTTGTTCATTTAAACTGTTGGGCTGTAGTTCCAAAATAATCTTGGAAGGTGGAAACATATGACACATTGTTTTTTATTTTTATTTTTTAGGGATAGTATTATAGTCACAGTAGATTCAGCAGTCTTTCATTTAACATTTGTATTTGAAAACATTTGTATTTGAAGAGACTGTTTTAAAAGCACTCAAAAGGGATACTAAAAACCCAGAGAGGCAAACTAATTCATTCAACCTTTATTGATACAGGTTAGTCTCATTGAGTCACGGGGACTCGTTTTCAAGAGTTGTCTGTTGCAAATACAACACCACTCAGAGAAAGTCACCATTAAAGAGGCTCACTGCAACCAAGAATGGCTTTGATAAGATTCAGAACATCTCAAACATCTTTAGAAGAAACATTTTTAACTGAAGAGCTTCCTCATCACATGGAAATCACTGAGCCTGAAAAGCAAAGCCATGCATCAGATTACTGTACCAGGAAGTCTAAACATAGAATAGCTGGCATTCTTTTACTGACAACCTGCATTTATTTGATCAGTTAAGGTCTGTGTCTGGGCCAAAGCAAAGCAACTTCTACCTGTACAACTTACAGCTTCTAGTTAGAAGTACTGAAAAGTGTCTACTGGTACACATTAAAAGTTCTGCCAACCTTTTTTTTTCTTGCAGCCATTCACACAACGATTCAGGCGTTTGTCTCTCACAGAAACACAGAGGGTTAAAGACCTCCATTTGCCCAAAGAAACTCCTCAGTGTTTTCACTCTGCTACTCCAGATCCACTTGTTTTAATCATTTTGCTTCTGCATTTATAAAAACAGTTTTCAGCACAGTTTAGAGCCAGTGACTAAACCAAGATGGCAACAGTTCTGTTTGTCAAAAAACTAACATCTTTAACGCAAGACATAATTATCCACATTAGGTATTTGAGGTGTTCATTGATCAGTTATTGATAATACATTTTTTTTCATTTATCATCATCTAATCCTGTTTAGATTGTTTTGACCAATACATTTATTCCAGTGTCTGTATGAACACCAGCTATAGGTTTGTGTTTATTATTAGAAAGCTGTGAGATGTTTCACACTTACCGTAACTGTTTTCACTTCTGCTTAGAAATGGAGATGGAAACATTTTTGTTTTGGTGTTTGCTGCTGATTTTCTTGGTCTCAATCTCTTTATTTCTTCCTTTCGCGCCTCTTTCTTGTTCTTTGTTGGATGGAAACACTGCTTTCTGGCAATCACATTAGGAGCTTGATGAGGTAACAGTTTGCTTTCCTTTATGGCAAATTTGTAAAAAAAAAATTATGATAGAGGCATAACATAGAGCACTGTCATACTACTGCTGTCCTGTGTATATGAACCAATTTATTATAATGGTTTTTATTTTGTTTCAGATGGCAGATGACCGAATGGCTCTGGTGTCCGGGATTAGTCTTGATCCTGAAGCTGCCATTGGTGTCACTAAGAAACTGCCTCCCAAATGGATAGAGGGAGTTGATGAGGTAGAACTGAACACTTGTGTATGTTCAGAACCCCATTTCTACGAACATGCAGTAAATACATGGATATCCATTTAAGAAATGCTTTCAGACTAAACCTAGTCTTTAAACTATACTACATGTAACACTACTGGTACACCTGCTTCTTCTTATGGTTAATGAAAAAATGTTAAAATAACAATTATTTTTCTGATGTAAATAATAACTGCAGAATCAGAAAAGCTAAACTTTGTCTAAGGTGGTCTATCATTGAAACCCCCCTGAAGATTTCAGTCCTGTACTCACTAAATTACAGCCATTTTTTTTTTTTTTGTTCCCTTCTAATTTTCTCAGATCCAGTATGAAATCACACGGATTCGGCAGAAGATGAAGGATCTGGCTTTGCTTCACGACAAACACATGAATCGTCCTACTCTGGATGACAGCAGCGAAGAGGAGCACGCTATAGAAATCACTACGCAGGAGATCACACAGGTGCAAACAATGCTGCATTAGCATATTATTTAACTACTGATTAACCTGTTAACTGGCGTTGTTTTACTATGGCATCAGTAAAAAGGAAGGCCTGTTGTTTCCATCATAGTCCTATTTTGTTGGGGGCTCAGCCCTGCAGGAGCAGAAGTTTTCCTGATAGTCTAAAGAAATGAGAAGTAATTTCAGGATAACTTTCCATTGATCGTTTTAGGTGAGCTCGCTCTTTCGTGTTTCTTACAGATGTTTCATCGATGCCAGCGAGCGGTGACAGGTTTGCAGTCTCGTCGTGGCCACTGCACAGAGCAGGAGGAGAGGCTGCTGGCAAACGTGGTTTCATCTCTGGCACAGAGCCTGCAGGACCTCTCCACCAACTTCAGACACACACAGTCCAGCTACCTAAAACGTTAGAATGCACTGAAGTCTTTCTTCTAAATGAGGCTCATCTATTTGTACCATCATTAGAGTTTTGTTTTAGTTTGTATCTGTTTTTTTTATGTTGTTTCTATTTATATTTAAGTAAAATGTTTACATGGCAGGAATGAAGAATCGTGAGGAGAGATCAAAGCACTTTTTTGACTCTGGGCCTTTAATGGAAGAAGATGAAGAATTAGCTCTATACGACAAGGTGAGGGGATGTTTACACATTTTTGAATGTTGTACCATCAAATGGAAACATTACGTACAAGCTAAACAATTTTCCTAAACATTTATTCAAAATCTGAATGGAGTAAAGGACTTTTCTTTTGTTCCTTACTTTGCACCTTTGTTATTGTTTCTTTACAAAGGGTCATTTTCTAAATGTCGTACTTGAATGGTCTGACAGGATTGGTTTATTTTGTAACAAATACATTAGATTGTGTTCAATTTAACTTTTCTATAAAGTGTCCAGATATATTTTAACATTTTGGGACTTTACAGAAATAGTCTCAGTAAGCACATTAAATGTGATAAAATAAAGAATACTGAGCTTATTTTGAAGCGCACATGATGATGTTTGTTTATTATTTAGTAGTGTATGAAGTCATGCAGACTTGGTTTAAAAAGGTTGGACTGAAAAACATTATTTGCATGAATTTAAAGACAACTTTGACACATTTTGTATTTTTTCATGGCTGAGTACCTACATAGCAGCATCATGTATAAAATGCAGTAAGATTCTACCTCCAAAACTTGGTCTGATCTGAAGATTCTTTGTGAAAAATTTTTTTAATAATTCTTTTTTTTTTTTTTGTCCTTAAACTCTCAGGGCTTCACAGACGACCAGTTGGTGCTGGTGGAGCAGAACACAGTTATGGTGGAAGAACGAGAGCGGGAGATCCGACAAATCGTGCAGTCCATCTCAGACCTGAACGAGATTTTCCGAGACTTGGCCGGAATGGTTGTGGAGCAGGTATTTAGAGATTCTGACACGTCAAAATAAAAACTTACAGTGCAGAGAAGTAGGAGTTACGGTGTGGAAGCAGATAAGTTTTTTTTTAATCAGTAAAGACTGAGCTCCTTTTTAAAAGAAAGAAAGGAAAAAAAACTTGAATTAACAATTTTTTTGTCCTAAGATTAAAAAAAAAACTAGCACCTTCTTTCTAATTTGATATAAAAAATCTCGTGTTTAAAGCAGTGCAAAACAAAGCATGACGTCAAAGAAACCATTCTTTATTTTAAATAATGCTATTCTGAAACACATGTAAAATGCCAACACTTTCAGTAATTGTATCAGATTTGCTTTTTTTCTTTTTGACAATGTGCACGAGAACTATTTGAACAGCTTTTGTTTTTTTGTTTTTAATGTTTCAAGTTTGAATAGATTTGTGGTTCTTGTTTTCATTAGCTGGTGTTTCAACAACTTTTATTCAAAAACCAAAAGCCTGAAATCAAGCAAATAAAAATGAGAACAAACAAGAATAGATCAACAAAAAAGGGGGTTCTTACATGAAAAAAGCAGCAGCACACCTTTATTATTATTTTAAAATAATCTAATAAGGTTGTAAATGACAGCTGAAATCTTTAAATGTAGAATAGATACTTACATTAGGGGCAAATAAACTCAGGTTTGTGAAGTGTTTATAAATGATGGATAACTGGAGCATTTATTGTTTCTGCTAATAACTCTTCTTTGTCTTCTTTAAGGGCACTGTTCTTGATAGAATTGACTTCAATGTGGAGCATGCTTGTGTTAAAACAGAAGAGGGGTTGAAACAGTTACAAAAGGTAAACACGAAACACTTGCATGTAAATATATTTCCATTTTAACTAACAGAACTACTGGAGGAGGTCTCTGTCATCCCTGGACAGCAGCTGTAGTTAGTTTAGCTTCACTGGATGGCTTTTATTGCAAACAGAAAGACAAGTAATTTATTTGGACCGCTACTGAAGTTAGCCATCTCCAGAAAATTATTGATGAAAAGCAGCAACAGCAGGAGGGTTTCAGTTTTCACCAGCCGTGAAGGAGGCTCCACATGAGCTGACCACAGCTGGTCAACTGTGAAATGAACACAAACTGAGAGAGGAGAAATTTAACACTCAAGCATCAGAAATGCTGTTAACTAAATTGTCAGTCCGTTTTTTTTTTTTTTTTTTTTTACTTTATTTTTCACTCTCTATTTTCCATAATTGTTTAGGCGCTTAATAAAAGAAGTGAGACGAGCACTGGCTGGTCATTCTTAGAGGAGGAGCTCCTCTTTGGTGTTAAAGTGTAGCAGAAATGGGTGGAAGGTTAAAAGCCATGACTTTCTGCCTCCAGAGACAAAAATCAGCACAATGGAGACCGTGTTTATATAATTTACTAATAATAATTGTCTTGTTTTGTTAATGGAACAGTCCAAATCTTTTAAAGTTGGGTTCTGAGGAAAGGTTATGAACACGTCTTACCCTGTTGTAAATGGCTCTTTGAACGATTTCACATTGGGGGAAAAGGCATTTAATTCTGACCAAAAACTGACTTGAGAACAGCTACTTCAGTATCAAAGAATGTTTAAAGCATTTTCTTTTACATTTATTAAAAATTTCAAACTATTGTGAATTTTTTTTTTTTTTTTAACGTAAGTTTCTAATCTTTTTTCTCTTTGCAGGCGGAACAGTATCAGAAGAAAAACAGGAAGATGCTGGTCATTTTGATCCTTTTTGTTATAGTTATTGTTCTAATTATTATTCTTTTTGGAACAAAGTTTAAGTAATCCATTCCTTCAACTCGACTTGTTTGGGTGTTATCGTCGTGCTTATGCGTGGACTTGGACTCGATTCTGCTCTAAACAAACATTTCTGCCTTTCATACCGACTGAGAAACATCAAGAAAACGTCTTCGTGTTGCTGGTGCACTTTCAGCTGTGTGGGGATCTTTTTGGTTGTGTTTTAATGAAAAACAACTGACAGTCTCTGGCTAAGCTGTTTCTTTTTTTTTTTTTGTGTGTGTGTTTAAATCAAGTGACAGCTAAGACTATGACAGAAGTCCCCCAGTTGCCGGCAGCTTTGGCATATCCGTCTTGAAAAAGAAGCCCTTTGTTTTTTGACCATTAGTGCTAAATTAGCTGCTAAAACTGAGCGGTCTCTGTTTAAACTTAAAGCACGAAATGTGACATATGAAGATGAGTGGACAAACATTTTAGAGACATTCAGTTCTTGTCGGAGAAAAGAATGGACAAAATGAAAAAATGTGCCGTGGATTCAGTTTTTCACAATTTAAACCATACATTCACATCAGTATTTAATTTTGGGAAAATGTAAAAAAAAAAAAAAAGAAAAGAAAAGTTTCATGTTAAGAATGCTCCAAGTAAAATTAGAAAAGCTGCTTAATACCAAAAATACTCCTTAATCACCACCTGTTTTATTATTAACAAATTTTATTGGCAGTATACACGAGGGTTGTTATTGCAGTTGTGACCATCATATATGATTTTAAATTCTGTTTCAACTCACTGTACTTTTTGTAAAGTGCTTATTTTAATACACTACTCTTTATTTTCCCTGGTCCTTACATAAAGTGCTACCTTTTTAAACTTGCAGTTTGCACATATGAGGCCTGAAAGAAGGGCTGTTGTGTTAAGGATGTAATGCTACTGTCCATCTGTATACCGTAATTAAAATATATATTTATTTTCTGATAGCTTCAGATAATCCGTAGGTTTTTTTGTATTCGGCAGATTAGATCTTTATTGAGTGGATAACGTTTATAGATATCATCAGTTAGTCATTCCACTGAACTGAAAACTGTGATGATGTCTGACAAAGTCAGGTTTTTTTTTTTTCCATTTGAGTTTTGAATTTACTTTGAATGTGAAATCCTTATGTTTTTTTTAATGACTGAAAGGCTGAGATGAAAAGTTTTGTTATCTGTACTTAACTTTCAACATTATACACGTGGTAAATAATCATTGCCATTTGATGTGCAGTTTTGTGTATGTGTGGAGAAATAATGGTATGTCTTAGTGGTACTATACATATGTTTTGTTTTTCCAAGTAAAGCAGTTAAGGGGGAAACCTTTTAAAATAAAACCTGAAGTATGAATGCGCTTTGTGAATTTTAAACTGCTTCATGACAAGAATACAAAATATAGGTGTCCAGTGCATTCAGGGATTGAAGTTCACCTGATTAAACAAAATGTCTTTTTTTAATTATTATACGAATAATACTGGTATGGTAGTGTTAAAGTTTTAAAACAGAAAATCTAAGATTATTTAAAGGAATGTGGAAAAGTAGATTGCAAAGAAATCAGCATTACGGAAGTGTCCCTTCAAAATAAAAGCCGCTCATTTCACTAGATTTTCTTACTGTGGAAACTTGTTTTATATATCACGGAAGTTATTTGGCTTAATTACTTGGGTCAGTCTAAATATAGTCCATATTTTAACATTTTATATGTTAAAAAAAAAAAAAAGGCTGCGTAAGCCATGTTTGACCTTGTACCGGAAGTAAACGTGTCCCCGGAAGTATGTGTACTTTTTTTTTAACCGGAAGTAGATGGGCGTACTTCCCTCTACTTGAAAACACCGGCCAACGTTTTTTTTTTTTTTTTCCAACAAGTTTAAGGTTTAAACAGGCGTTTATTTATTTATTTGCCACGTGTAAAACAAAAATCCGGTTTGGTTAACCCGACCATGACTTGCGTTGGAGATGAAGAAGATGACCCGTTCCCCGTCGACGACTGCCTGTTTACCGAGACGTTTTCTCTGGACTCTGTGTTCCACCTGATGGGGGAAGAGCTGAGGATAAAGCAGGTGTTCGGTGCCAACCTCGGCGTGGCCGCTCCGGTCTGGGAAGCTGTAAGAGCGAGACTGTGTAGCAAGAATCGTTTTCGTAGCTTTTGCTGGTAAAAGTTGTGTAACTGTAGGCTACATGTGTCGACACACACACAGGCGCTGCATTTGTGTCGGTACCTGGAGGATGAGTCGGTGCCGTTAAGGGGACAGCGCGTCATAGAGCTGGGAGCAGGCACCGGTGTGGTCGGGATTTTAGCAGCTCGCATGGGTATGTTGTCATTTCACTTCCGGTCAACACGTGTCTCTCGTTTTCTTCTGGCTCGTGGGTGTTGCAAAAGCCACCCCTCAGTCACGTGCTGCTCCCTGCTGGCGCTACAACAGTACACAAGTTGCCTTCTGTACTCAGTATTTTGTATTTAAAAAGTAAAATAATATAATTGTACATATAGATGCCATGTATTATCATGATCGTCAGATAAGGATACCGTCCTGCACTAATCCTGATTCAGCAATCACTTTTTTTTGTTTTAGTCTTTACGGCATACTTTGTGCTATTTCAGAGACGTAGAGTGTGTTTATATAAAGTCATCTGAATTTTCTCTGCATCACATGGGATTATAATCTGTTTCAGGCGCAGAGGTCACCCTTACTGACCTCCCCATGGCCCTTCCACAGCTTCAGGCCAACGTTTCAGCCAACGCTCCATCTGATGGTTGGCCTTCTGTCTCTCCCACCGTCCTCCCTCTGTCTTGGGGTCTGGACCACTTAAACTTCCCCTCTGACTGGGACCTGGTGCTTTGTGCGGACATCATTTACCTCCCAGAAACGTACCCACTGCTGGTGGAGACGCTGGCTCATCTGTGCAAAAACGGAGCTACGGCGTATCTCTCGTCCAAAATGCGCACCGAGCACCAGGCTCAAAGTTTCTACGAGGAGTTTTTACCGAGCAGATTTAACGTGGAGCTTGTGCACCGTGATGACGAACAGAACAATAACGTCTACAGGGCGACCCTGCAGTGACAGCAGGAGCGTGTCTGGTTTCTTTAGTGAAGTTTATATTTTTAGATGCCTGTTTAAGTTCTGATGAAGTTTTCCAGACCTTGTCAAAGTACGTTGTATTTTATACCTCATATGTTTTCATTGGTACTGTTCAGCATTAAAATCAACCACGTGCCTTAAGATAAGTCTTTTATTGTGGCACATAATATATCTAATTAAATCAAATGCTTTGTCAAATTAAAAAAAGCAATTGAAAACAATATAGACAAAAACAAGTCAGCTGTAAAGTGAATATTTTAGACTTTGCAACATTTTTAATTATACAAATATGCTTTTTTTCTCCCATTCATTAGAATGTGAACATCATTCTCCTTTTGACTTCTTTGACATAATCCATCTTTGGTGAACAGCTCAGTGATTTCCACAGCACAGTTTTTATTGATCTGTATAAAACTCCAAATTCATCTCATTCCAGTCTATTCTGTCCAGCAGCCTGTTGTTCATCCCCTCTCTGCTGCGCTCTGCTGATGTACAGGTTTTCTGTTCAGGAAAGGAAAGCCTGTTTGTTACGCTGGAGAGTTTTAAAGAAAAGGGAGACGACCTGACCGCTGCCATCACTCCCTCTGCCACAATTCAGCCGGGAAAAAAAAAACAACAGAGCTCTATCGCCACGCTCTGACTGACGCCTCCCACGCAACTGTCACAAAACACGCAGATCACCAGACCGGCTTTTGTTTTTGTTGATATTCAGTCCTGGACAAACTGATAGGTGTGGATGATTTGTTTAATAAGAAACATATAATTTGCTTTAAGTAAAAATTATTCAGCTGTGCTCCTATTAGAATAAATGACACCAAAGTGTATCAAATGCCTATAAGGCACGCCCTAAAGCCTTACTGCCTAAAACATGTTGAATGTTTGAAATACTGTACACCACTGAGTGATTTTATCACTTTAATAAGCCTCAAGATTGTGTTATTTTTATACAGGTTTTTAAAAATTCTGACATTTTGTGACATTTCATTAAAGAAATAAAACTGCTACCATGTTTGTGAACTATGTCGGCTGCATGGACGGAGGGTTGGATGTGTGTGTGTGTGTGTGTGTGTGTGTTGAAAGAGTGGGAGGGGGACTGAAAAGCACTGTCCTCTTAAAACACTCCTGTTTGGACTTCATTAGACATCATGTCACCTCATGGGCAGCAAGAGCAAGAACTAGATAACAGCTAAGGTATGTGTTAATGTGTGTGTGTGTGTGTATATATATATATATATATATATATATATATATATACACTGATTTTCTGATTAATTCTTGAGGAACTTTAGCTTTAAGCACATCAAGTTATAAGTGTTAATTAGCTAATTTCTGAGTTATGTTTTGAAGATTTCTACTTGAGGTATAAGGAGAAACAAACGTGTTTTTGTATCTACAGATCTGTGCTTGGGGCCATGATGGAGCTTTGGTCTGAAAATCAGAGACAATCTCACGTTTACTCCAGACTTGGTGCAGTTCCAGGGAGAAATTGTGCACACAAGTGAGTTGAGTGAAAACTGATTCCAAGGATGATGAAAGCCTTTGAAGCTATTTGTTTAGTTGTTATTTTTCATAGTCATGTTTAGAGATGTTGGTAAAAGTATTTATTGCTGCAGATGATGAGTTACAACTGAATGTTAAAAGTTGACATTCAAAATAATTTTAAACTGGTAAATATAGGCAAATGTGTACAAGTCTATTTGAAGAATGAGATGTGCTGAACATATTTAAGAATGAATGTAATGCTCAAATTGATCTTGTACTCATCTGTAAACAGTGAAAAGACAACAAATCAAATGTTAAAGCAGATGTTTGTTTTTTTGTCAATAAGTCATCAATGAAGTGACGATGTGTGAACGCTCTTTACTGCCTGGGGAGAGGATAGTAAAACGGTTTGGATGTAAAACGACCAAGTGATTAGATAGTAATGATTTTTTTCTGAAAATCACATTAAGACTGAAAAAAAAATCTACAGAAAAACAAGCTTATAAAGAGCTGAAAGGACAAAAATGTGCTGTTTTACTCTTAACAGAGCTGAAAGAAATATAATTTTAAAGGACAATATCAACGTTTAAATTCCAGAAGGACATTATAGATGTCACGTTTTCCAGGCCCCAAAACAGAATAAACTGTGTTTGTTTCAAATCCAGCGTCTGCATCATTAAAGGAGTGTCGTGAACTCCATGTCAGCATTATTAATGCATAACCAAACATAAATAATCAAGTTTTGGAGCAGCTCCCTACAAAACAAAAGTCTTCCAGAGACTTCTTTCATCAAGACAATATTAAACCACATTATACGCATTTTATAACTGCATTCCCTAGAATTTAAAAAATGAGTCTAGGAGAAATGAAGCCAATGGTTGAGCAGCTGAAAACCTCCACAACAAACAAAACATGTAATGTTCAAAACTAGAGCACAGATCTACTGATGTGCACCAACATGTTGAAAACATATTCCAGTCTGACCTTGCATACGTCATTTCCTTTGTTTTACCTACAGCTATCACAACCGGCATCAGATGTCTCATTATCCTTTGACCTTTGGAGCAGAAAGAGAGTCCAGTGAATGGACTCAACCAGCATCAAGAGCTGCTCTACCCCAGTACATAAACTGGGCCGAACCCACCTCCTCTTTCCACTTCCCTGGTATTCTGGACACTCAGCACCACCAAGGGGGATATCCTCAACCTGAAGCTGGTGTCAGGGAGTGGACTGCATCTCAGAGAGCTGTGAGGGACTGTGATAGAGGACCTCTGAGGGAGGGGTGGCAGCAGAGGAGGTGGGAGCCCGGTAACCCTCTCAGTTACAACCAAGAAGTATCTGCCAGAAGGAACGACAGCAACTACCGAGAGCTGGAGGCCTGGGCCGCTCGTTACAGTCACTCACTGCCGCGGAGGCGGCGGGTGGAGGCAGAGTTACAGGGAACATCCCAGGGGCTGGTAGGCCCTCAAACGCAGCACGTTCAAATAAATCCAAATAACAGAATATCCGAACTGTGGGACAGAAGACGAAGGCTGCAAGCTCCAACCCATAATACAAACTTCACAGAGGAAAACAGCTACCAAAGAATGGCATTCAGCCAACCTCCTGGATACGTTGCCCCTCCTTCCTACAAGAATCCACAGAAAAGTTCACCAGTGAAACCCTTCTGTGACACCAGTATCAAACAACATGGCCATCCAAGAATGGAGAAAGAGGAATTCAGAACACCAGACGAAAGCAAGACCCGCCCGGGATTGGAAGGAATGAAACACACAAGTCAGGACGGAGACGCTTTACAGTCGGATAGTGCCATAAAAACACAGGAATCATACATACAAACTGAAGGCGTGTTACCTCTACAACATCCACAGGAGGTCCAGAATTCAAAAATAGCCTCAAAGGTCATTGAAGGAAGGAAATTCAGGCTGCACAAAAAAACAGGTGGCCTGACCATTTTCTGCCTGGTGTCTCGAATAGCCAACCCCTCTGAAACGGCTTCGTTGCCGCTCAGCATCTCCCACACAAACGTTCAAAGAGAAGTTTCCACTGACCTGAAGAACAGACCCGAGATCATCCAGCGTGCAGATGAAGTGGACTCTGAAGCATCAACATCCACAGAGCAGAGTCCTGATGTCAAACGTCTTAAAGCTACAAAACCAGGACAGGAGATGCTTGGAGATGACCCAACTAACCAAGCAGAGGCAAATGTTTCCCTGGAAAATGTTCCTGCAGATGACGACTTTATGTTTAGGCGGCGTGGGAGTCAGACGGTGCAGCCTGCGTCCGTCAAATATCCTTTATGGAAGGAGCCTAGTTCCATGAACTCACCTCCCCTGAAGAATTTAGAGGAAGACTCGGATGACGTTCTAAACCTGCACAAAACTGGTAATGTCAGTGAACATCCCATGAACAGTGACACAAAAGAAGACACTGAGGACAGAAAGGGTCTGATGGTCATAGACACAAGCTGTGTTGTTGTCAAAGTGGAGATGATTCCATCGCCCAAGAAAGAGCACGTTCATTATTCAGTCTCCTCGATCAACACTGAAACCAACGATCAAATGTTGGTTTCACGTGAACTAAACCACCTAAATCAAGACGTATCAAGCGATCAAACCAACGATGCAATCCATTTGCAGATGAATGCAGGTCACAAAACTGATGCCTCTTTCTCCAGAGCGCAGCCTTCTCCACTTCCTGGAAGAGAAACTTTGGGGGAGCGTGCAAAACGAATCCTCGGGATATCGCTACACGACGTCAGCAAGGAGCAACCTGACGAAGCATCAGTCTTTGAATGCCACGTTGAAGAGCTGAAAGACGAGGCAGAACCGTGTCCGTCTGAGCAAACTCCAGACGACACAGCTGGGGAGGAAGAGGTCGTCCAAACTGAGGTACCAGAAGAGATTAGAGAGCATACAAATGAAGTCAGAGGTTTTACAGACTCTCAGGAGGAATTTGCAGATTTGTCTGAAGACGACGACCCAGACAAGAAAACGTCAGCTGAAACAAATGCTCATCTTGAAATCACAAGTGAAAAGGACCAAAGACCAGAAGAAGCTCGGCCCGTTCATGAATCTGCACTTCCTGACCTCTGTAGCTCTGCCTTGTTATCTCCTCCGTTGCTTTTGAAGACATCAGAGGAAGGAATTGACTTCCAACTGGTTTCACACACTCCAGATGCAAACCTCACTCCTCACCCCAACACCTCACCTTTGCCCCAACTGTCCTCTCTTCCCTCCAAAACAGCAGACGACTTCTTAAAGTCCACCTCCTGTACAGACCATCTCTCAAGAACTCCTGCCGAGCACAAAGGCGAAGAGGATGAAACATCCCATTTAACTGTCGAAGGAGAGTCGCCTGCCTCAGAGAAGTCACAGCAACAAGAACGTCAGCAACCAGACATTAGAGAGCAACCGACAGAAGAGGCTGATGAAGAACCAGAGAACAGTTTGAAGGAAATCTTTCAGACATCCAAAGATGAGCAGGCCCAAACTGAAGGCGCTGCTTCTGTGAAGGACGGTACCCGGTTCGAGCAGCAGCCTCCTCAAGAAACCAACAAGGATTCTACACATGGAGCAGAAGAAGAGAGTGAAGAGAGCGCACGCGGCGATCACAAAGATGAAAACATATTCCAACAAGAATTCGATTTTTGTCAAGAGGAAAATGATTTTTGCGAGAAGGGAACTGGAAAGACTCAAAAGGAATTGCGAATCAGTCCAGTTGTTACGGCACATCTGAGCCAACGCAGAACCACAGACACTCAAACTGAAATAAAAGCAGACATTTTGAGGCACGACTCCTTCGGCTCCTTTTGTTTCTCAGCTTCAGACTCTCCTCCTCCACCTCCTCCTGATCCAGACACAATCTTTGCTCCTTCTTTGGAAATTGACTCGGTCTGTTCTTCACCTCCAAAATGTGACACCGCTGCTGTGGAAACCGATTCTCCTCCTTTTCATCTGGACTCTTGTGAAGAATCCAACCAGTCCTCATCTTTTCTTTCAGTTCTGCCTCTCAGCTCCACTCCTCCTCCTCCTCCAGAGGACAATGCTCCTCCCGCATCTCCATCGGTTGCACGCAAACAAAAAGTCCAGTCCCCAAAGACTCTTCGGGACGTGGTGAACCGCATCAGGAAGCACACAGCCCCCGACTCTGAAAGCGAAGAGGAAGAAGTGAGCGAGTCATGGGATCCAGAGACTACCAGTGAAACCATCAGCTGTCCAGATGCTGTGGTGGAGGTAAAGTCTAAAAACATCGTCTTTGAAGAATCAGAGGAACCGGTTTTAAGGGAATGTGCGGAGATGGAGCACATGAAGCAGGATGAAGAGACTCAGACCTGCAGCAGCACCAACAGCCGCAGCTCTGAAGACACCGTTATTGTAGCTGATGATGAAACAAGACTCGCTACCACAATGGAGAAGGATGAAGAGAAGTCCGAAGGAGAGACATGCTGCTCCAGTGATGATGAAACCTCATCTGAGGAAGCTGAAGCAGCAGCAGAGCGTCCAGAGATGGAAACAGATTCCCTCTGACACGGTTTGGTATTAAATGTTGGTAAATATTTAAACAACTCAATAAATCTGTAAATCAACATTTATCTGATAAATTAAACTATAATTTATAACATTAAATCTGTGCAGTATTTAACAAATAGATTCAATCATTTGTAGTACATTTCTTTGTGTTGATATAACTTTTGGGCTTCAAAATTTCCCAGTGTCAACAAATCCCAAAAAGGTTGGGACAAGTAGCAATAAGTGGCTGGAAAAGGGAAATTGAGCATATAACGAACAGCTGGAAGACCAATTAACACTAATTAGGTCAATTGACAACATGATTGGGTATAA
>JARVGS010001636.1:31509871-31519883 GCA_031762315.1 Hypsolebias antenori | reverse complement strand
TCAGCCGCGCACGTCCGCCGACCATTAATTACTATATAAGCAGAAAATGTCAGGGTTTTTTTCAGGTTCAGACCTGTAATTACTGTTAATTCTTCGGGTCAGGTTCGTAAATGATGGCTACGGGCTGGGGACAGATTTTTTTGGGCCCGAATGCAACTCTGACTCAGGCTGTATCCACCATGTTTTAAGACCTGGAAAGGACCACACGCCCTGATGAGTGAAACTTTAAAACCAGAAATCTACATTTTACAATGACTGTATTCAAATATTTAAAATAAATATTCAAGCTCAACATTAGAAGATAGAATCATGTAAAACTATTTGGTCCCCAACAAAGACGCAAAGACTGACAACAAACCTCAGAACTGACCGTAAAAAAGGAACACGTTGAGTTTTCTCACAGATACTCTGAACATCCGAGAAAGACTAAAGCTGATCTTTTGTTTTCAGCTCAGAAAAAGGTCAAACATTTAAACAAAATGGCAAAACATAACTAAAAGTCCTTAATGTGGCATTGTCTGCAGATTATTGATTGAAACAGACGTCCACATTAAAGCGCTCCTGCTTTTCAGGATTTACAACTTTGTTCTATGCTCTCATGGATTATTGCTGTAGTGTATGTTTGGCATCGACCTTTGTCTTAATTATTTATTGATAAGAGGATTTTTTTTTTCTTTTGGTTTCTCACAATAGCAGCCCAGATGTTCGACAGTGAACGCTGCTCAAGTATTTAAAATCCCAAACAGCAGCTGCTAATTCATGAAGGTTTAGACGTCTGTGGTTGGACTTTAAGGAAACACTGTGAAGCGAAGGCAAAAACATACTGGCCAAAGTTCAGTGGTCTCTTATTACACTCAAGCTGTGTGCAGTTCCCACTCCAGGTCCTTTTATCTGTTGACATCCATATCAAAATCCACATCGTTCAGTAAGAAAATGTCCGTGCGGCGGGACAGACTCGCTGGTATCTGAAAGAGACGACGCAGAGATTTGATTTAGAGAAATAGGGTTAACAGCTGATGATTTTTATTAGCATGATCATTCATAAACACACATTAAAGAAAAAACAGATTTTTTCTAACGATTCTAGTCAGTTTTGTGTTCATTTCTGAGTTTTAAACAGTTTCTATCTTAACAATTGCTTTGTCTCACCTTTGCATCAAAGTAAATACAAGAACAAATAATGAACTTTATAGAAATGTTACAAAGTGTTTTAGAATCAGGTTTAAGGTTAGTTCAGATCATGAGAAAACATCAATAAAATGTTCCGAAAATACACCAGAGGATCCCATAAGTTGTCCAAACTAAGAGCTGCACATCATTTAAATATATTGAAATGTTGCAATCACAGTATCATTTGCCAGGTTTTCATTCCTCTTGTATTTCTCTTCTGTCATCACAACACTCCCATTAAGCTTTACCATTTCAGCCACCACCATCTAAATCAACTGAGTACATTTTGGACACAAGTTAATCTGATTGTCAATTAAATCATCGTCATGCAGTGTTTGCAGTTTATTGCAGTCCTATATGATATTGATAATGCTCACATTATTTTATTTATTAACCTTTATTTAACCAGACAAATCCCATTGAGATCACAGAGCTCTCTTACAAGGGAGGCCTGTGCCTGAGGGCAGCTTAACATGCATGTTCTGGACATGTTTCATGTTGCAATGACAAATAGTTTTGTTTTATTGTGCAGCAGC
The DNA here is from genome assembly GCA_031762315.1 of Hypsolebias antenori. Taxonomy (NCBI): domain Eukaryota; kingdom Metazoa; phylum Chordata; class Actinopteri; order Cyprinodontiformes; family Rivulidae; genus Hypsolebias; species Hypsolebias antenori. The sequence goes on along the minus strand of JARVGS010001636.1, from coordinate 31,518,177 downwards.
CACCGTCTAAACTACCTCCCAAATACATTTTGAGAAATAGCAAAACTTCAGTGGTGCTGTTCTGTTTGTGTTTAACATGTTTTGTATTATAGAATAAAACAGAATTAGATACTAAAGAATGTCAAGTTGTTCGCTGTAGTGCAGGTTCAATCATATGCAGTATAGATGAAAGAAAAATGTCACAAATGATCAAAATTGTTGAACAGAATTTTAGCTCATTTGGCTTTTTTAATTTATGGATTAATTTCCCCCACATTAAGGATTAATTAAAGGTGCTCACCTCATTTATACATGGAAGGTGCTGAAAGAGTCATTTTACCACAAACCATGAGGCAATTTTAAAGTTTCATCATAGCTTATTCTGTAAAGGATGAACAAATTAATTAATCTTATAAAAACTGTTTCAAAGTTCAACAAAACAGACATTAGTCACTAGTAATATATTTCTGCTGTTGAGAGAGCACTAAATGTTAAATGAACCTACCGGTAATGATGAAAATAATGTCATGTATTGTCAGAACAGAGAGTAAATCTGCCATCATCTATAAAGTGTTTTACAGATATGCTCTCTTTCACATGTGAAGACGCGTCATGAAAAAAAAATCTGTTATGTCCGTGTTTGCTTTTTATTTCTAGACTTTTCAGTCTGTTGGTATTGACGTTATGCTTCTTTATAAGAATTACAATAACTTTGTTTCAATGTTTAGGAGACTTTACTGTCCCAGTTTAAAATGGTTCCCTTTTGGATAACTTTTGCACTTTGGCTAATCAAATTTACACAAACTCTATTGATAATTGACTCAAAATGATCTGTTCATTAATTACTAATGTGCTCTAATGTCAGCCTTCAGAAAGCAAAACATCTGCAGTCCTTTCTCCTTCATTGATCTGAAGGAGAAAAACTTAACTGAGACAACCTCTCAGAACTATCTCAGGTCAGAGGCAATGTGTTCAACACAATGGTATGTTAGCTATTTAACGATCACTAATGGTGTGCCACAAGGCTCAGTTTTAGGTCCCACTCCTTTTACAATTTATATAAATAATGTAGGTCACAACATTCCTGACACCTCCTTGCATCTCTATGCTGATGATACAATTGTTTATTGTCAAGCTAACACAGTTGCCAAGGTTTTCCAGCTTCTACAGTCTTCATTTGACACCATTCAGTCTGACTTATTCCGTCTCAAACTGGTGCTAAATGCTGATTAAACCAAAGGGATGTTGTTTTCAAATAGAAAGCTGGTGCCAGCAGTTATTCCTTCTATCTCATCCAAACATGGCGTTCCTATTGAGTTTGCAGATTCTTACAAATACTTGAGAATTTTAATTGATGTACATCTCTCTTTTATGACGTTGAGAAAGTTTTATGAAGAAACTGAAATTGAAACTGGGTTTCTTTTTTAGAAATAGACCTTGTTTTAACTCAAAATGCCAGAAAACACCTTGTAGTTGCAACTTTCCTGCCAGCCATTGATTATGGTGACATTATTTACATGAATGCCCCTGCCAACATCTTGCAGATGTTGGATGTTGTCTACCATGGCGCGTTGATTCATAACTGGTTGTAACTACCATACACATCACTGCACTATACAGTACTTAATGGTCAGTTTGGTCATCATTAACTTCATGTAGGCTCTCACACTGGTTCATTTTAATCTATAAATCACTCCTTGGTCTGCTGCTTTCTTATCTTCTCCCACTTGTCATGTCATCATTGCCGTTATAGTGTGCCTTAATTACCTGCAGCGTTCCCTCAGTGCGGACTGAGCTCAACAAAAAGGGCATTTCTTACTCTGCTCCTGTAACCTATCTGAAGCTGACCACCTTGATTTCTTTAAGAGATTTTAAATATTTGATAAGGTCAATAGAAAACTCTAAGCAAATAGGTTCTTGTTTTTAGCATTTTACCTTGTTTTATGGTACCTTGATTTAACCATTTTTTATAACATTACTTTTATTTTATTTTTAACTGTTGTCTGTACTTTATATGCTGTCTGTCTAAAACAGGTCTCTCTTGTAAATGAGTCCTCGTGATTCAGTGAGACTAACCTGTATAAATAAAGGTTGAATTAATTTATCAACAGTTTATACTGATATACTTCTTAATGCTTGGACTCTTTCTGAAAGCCAGTCACATTTAGACCACAAGTCTTTACACATTCAGACAGAAGACTCCAACAAATGTCCAGAAATTTACAATTAACTTTTATTTTCGGACACATCGTGTTCTCCATCCAAGAACAACAAACAGCTTATATTATTCAGTTTCAAAAAGCAGGAAATTAAAAAAACAACACATAAAAACATCATGAATAGACATATCTTTAGTTTTTTTTTAAACACTTGTGCGTTCACCATCTTTTCTGTTTCGATCTGTGAGGTTTGTACATGAGCTCAAAAATAGAGCTAATTTTCCAAACCAATCCAGAAAGAAAACTAAATCTGAGACCTGCCAGAGTGCTCAATATGACAATAATTTCTGAGAAGACAAAGACGCCAACTGTGCTCCACTTTTCATTTTCAGCACTTTCATCTCTGAAAACGTACACATCACTTGGATACGGCTCAGTAACTTGTTTTAATTTAGATTAATACATTAAAACTTGCAGTTTTGTGTCCACTGCTATATTGCTTGGTTAATAAATCACCTCCATAAGATGATTAAAAACATGTCCAAGAATTGTTGTATATGTAATCACAGTTTTAAATTTTAACAACAAAACTAGCAATTATTGCTACACTTGGCTAACAATAAATTAATTTATACTTAAATTATTGAGTTTCAACGCTTCAACAACCGTGTTGTAATGTTTTTTTCTGCCCTGCAAATTGGTCAAAAATCTACAGTAAAAGTTAACAGCAGGATCATATTCAAAACAGACATGAAAAAAAAAAAACCTATACACACATTTAAAATAGAAAACAACAGCAGAACAAAAACATCTGATTTTACGTCATCATGAACTTTTGGTCAAACTACTTCAGAGAAGTTGTGGACAAATTACTTCTTTATGGTAAAAGGTCCAAAACAATTAAAAACGTACCGTAATACTTCAATATATTTGCACAAACAAAAAGAGTTTAATAAATCTAACAGCGGTATGTTTTCAGGGCGTTAATCAATGAAAAGATCACTTGTTGTTCTGGAATGTATAAAAAATAAAATTTCTTTAAAAGCATTTTGATTTTTGTGACTTTTGCAATAATCGTACAAAACTATGTCCTGACTGTTTTTTGTTTTAATTCTTTTTTGCATAGCAGTCTTAATAATTTAAATTTAGACATGCTGATACTGTGCAAAAGTTATAAACAGCTCCAATTTCTCTACATTTAGTTTCCAGTGAGCCAAATTATCTTATAATATTAAAGTAGTGTTGATCAGTAGTTATCCAGGGTTTGTGTTATTTAAAAAAGAAGAAGAAAAAAAACACCTCTTTCCACCAATTTTCAATTTCCATAGTAGTGTGGAAAAAAGTAAAGTGGATGGGTGATGACAGAAGAAGTGCCATATTTAAAAATTATCTACATGAAAACTATTTGAAAGTTCTCTTTAGAAATGGTAAAAAATAAAAAATAAAAGACCTAAAACAGGACCTGAGAGATGCATCATCCTTCAGTTCTGTTCAGTTTGTGCATTTTTTCACTCAAACAGTGTTATTGTTTGTGGATTCAACTAAAGATTGGAAACAAAATGTGTCTGTGTGTCAGGCTTCTGCTAACAAAGTCTAAAAATCCCATTTAAAATTGGATTATAATGAAAATTGTCTTTGTATTGTCACAACGCAGAGTTTGGAAGCCTTTTATTTCAGCCCGCCCCCAAACAACCTCTGGACAAACAATGAGTAGATGAGCAGCTAATCCCCCCAATAAATAAGTAGTAAACTGAAAGCCTAAATAACTAAAGATCAATGACACTTTAAATATTTATAATAAATTCTGGCTGCTTGGAAACAAAATATAAACACTGAACGATGACTCAAAACTTTTGCACAGTGTTGTCTATTGACAGAAAACGTTCAGAGCTTTTTCCTACAAAAACAAATGTAAAAAAGTTACGCTTTGAATCGCTTATGAAAACATTAATCCTCCCCGTTACATGGTGTTCCCAAATCTAAATAAGATCTCATCTATGTCGCAACAAAGGCCACGATCATGTTTCTAATCCAAGCAGATCTGACGTCACGATTACTGAGGCACTAAAATAAGCTCTGTGGACCAACCTGCAGATATTTACAGCCACTTGTTTCAAGTCGGACGGCAGGGTGCAACAGTGGTTAGAGCTGTCACCACACAGAAAGATGTGAAGTGTGCATGTTCTCTCCGTGCATGCGTGGGTTTTCGCTGGCTATTCTGGTTTCCTCCCATAAATCAAAAAAAGTTAGACTGATTGGTAACTCTAAATGGGTGAGAGTGTAAACGGTTGTCTTGTGTGTCTCTGTGATGTTTCCCGACTCTCGCACAGTGACTGATGGAGTGCAGGACAAGCTCCCCGCGACCCGGAAAGAAGCAGCATGTATAGAAAATGGATGGACAGTTTGAGCCGCACCCTCTGAACTGCCCCTCGTTTCATTTCTGCGACCCGTTTGAAAACAGTGCAGTCAAAACGTATCTCTGTGCTTCCTCCAGGCAAACCTCATCTATTAGTACAAGTTGAGCAAAGAGAGAAGTGACAAAGAAAGCAAAGGTATACCAAAATACTTGACATAGAGACTTTAGCTTTTCCTGACATGTTGGAAAAATACTCTTATGACAACACAAAAGTAAACCACTAACCAAGATGTTTCAACACAACCGAGGCTGGATATCATTTGGTGCTTTTTAGTACACACCTTTGAATATCAAGTATTTAATGTTTAAAATAAATAATGTATACTGTATAATACATTCTGAGAATCACAGTGCTACAGCGAGGCTACACTGAGATAAAATGGTAAGGGATGTTGAGGTAGACGAAGTGGAATTCATCCTAAGTGTCATGTGACCCTTTAGGGCAACAGTATTATCGTGAACGGAGAGCACACTGAATCATCAAATCCAGTTTAATTAAACCCATGAAAAGTTGGGTTGTGTGTAGGCAAACAGAACCTAAGCTATGTTTTCTACAATGAATAAGATGTCGGTTTTTGAAAATTATTTATAGTTGTTGTTTATAGTCCAGTCGCTACAAGCTGTTCAGTCCCTATACAAGTGGTGCGAGAGTCTGGTTCACATTTCTGGTAGTAAGTCGGACCCCTTCAGGGTGTGAGGTGGACTCCACCAGGGCTGCCCGTTGTCACTGATTCTGTTCTTAACGTTTATGGACAGAATTTCTTGGTGCAGCCAGGTGACGAAGGGTTTCCATCTCTGCTCTTTGCAGATGATGTGGTCCTGTTGGCATCATTGTGCCGTGACCTTCAGCTCTCACTGGAGCGGTTCGCAGCCGAGTGTGAAGCGGCTGGGATGAGAATCAGCACCTCCAAATCAGAGGCCATGGTCCTCAGATGGATAAGAATGGATTGCTCTCATCAAGTCGAGGGTGAGGTTCTGGCTCAAGTGGAGGAGTTCAAGTATCTCTGGGTTTTGTTCACAAGTGAAGGAAGAATGGAGCGTGAGATTGGCAGATGGACTGGTGCAGTGTCTGCAGTATTGCGGACTCTGTACCAGTCCGTTGTGGTGAAGAGGGAGCTGAGCTGCAAGGCAAACCTCTCTATGTTCCTATCCTCAACTATGGTCACGAGCTCTGGGTAGTGACCGAAAGAACAAGATCACGGATACAGGCGGTTGAAATGAGTTTCCTCTGCAGGGTAGCTGGACTCTCCCTTAAAGGTAGGGTGAAAAGTGCAGTTATCCAGGAGAGACTCGGAGTAGAACTCCTCCACATCAAGAGGAGCCAGTTGAGGTGGTTCGGGCAACTGGTAAGGATGCTTCCTGGGTGCCTCCCTAGAGAGGTGCTTTAGGCATGTCTGACTGGGAGGAGACCCTGGGACATTCTGGAGACACTATGTCTCTTGGTTGGTCTGGGAATGCCTTGGGGTCCTCCCAGAAGAGCTGGAAGAGGTGGCTGTGGAACCAAATGTCTGGGCCTCCCTGCTCAAGCTGCTGCCCCACTACCCGACTTCGGAACAAGTGGAAGATAATGGATGGATAGTTGAAACATGGGAGCACTGCTGGTGTTCATTTTTGAGGATCCAAAGCAATTGAAAACTGTTCACACAACATAGACAACACAAGCTGCTTCCAGATGGCATCTTGTGGAGAACTGAGAAGTTTTATTGCATTCTCTGTTTGTCTGTCGATTCCTTATCACTGAGCCGTCTATCCAGTCCCCTCAAAACACAGCAGCTGCACTGAACTCCAGGAGGAGAGTGAAGTCGATCAAAAGTGAAACGATCCCAATTTCAGGGTCAGACCTTCAGGCAAAGGTCGCAGACTTTGATTATGCAGATGTCAGCACAAGTCTAGCAGCAAAAACTGCTCTAGTTATAACACACGACTAAACACTGCTGCTGAATTCAAAACTTTAATTGCAATTAATGATTGTTTTTAACGTAATTATGTAAGCTTATTTCTCCCAAATGGTCTCAAGTGTCAAATGCAGGTATGTACACAGTACGCTGGGAAAACTTTGATGCGTTCAAGAGCCTAAAAAGCAGCAAATTTTGATATCCAGCCCTACAGAAATAAAACAGGGCATAAGCAGGGGACATGCGTTCAAAGATCCTAAATGATCCTGAACAGTCCTGACTGTGCACAAGTCCCTCCCAGAGGAATAAAGGAGATATGCTGGTGGTTAGAGTGGTGTTCAGCTCTAGGAGTCGTACTCAGACTGCTCCTCTATGAACACAGCAGGTTGATTGCTTACCCTGCTGCCACAGTCCAGGCAGGAGACCCCCAAGGCAACCAGACAGTGCCACGACTGCAAGAAACAATGAACAAGACATTAAAATACTTTGCAGGCACTTGTTTAACTAAAACATACAATAATGCATTAGTACATATAATGTATTCTGTGATCACACAATTTGATGTTTTAAATTAAACAAGCAGTACGCCAACGTCCACCACCACTGAGGGATTTCACTTGTGAATGTTTGTAGTTTACGTTTTAGTATACTTTAAGCAAAATAAAAGATGGAAAGCATAGTTTTCTCAAAGGATAGTGGCACACCTGTATGCTCCAGAGCAGCAAACTGCCAAAGTTTCTGCGTTTATATAAGAGTAAACCTGAAGATCAGGTAATCTGATTATAATAATAACCAGGTAATCACAAAGCAGGAATGCCACTTCATTTAAAAACTATTTTAAAATCTAAACTGATTACAAAAGAAATGTACACACCTTCCATATTTCAATTCATCCAACAAATTTTAATGAGAATCACAGATCGACTAAAAAAAAAAAAAAAAGATTTCCAAAGATTCACGTAAGCAACTCACCAGGTAGCTGACAAAGCACAGGTATCCCACGGAGAGGAGAGCAGCGAAAACGTAGAGCAGCACGCTGTTCAGCGCAGTCACATAAACAATCACAAAGTACATGTTGATTGCACAAACCACCAGGATGACCAGACCTCCGGAAATCTTCCACACCCTTAAAAAAACAAAATTATTTTATTAAACCAATATGAACTATTGCTTTAAAGTTCAAACTAATCGTCTGAAGATAAACTGTTCCAACAGGTTTCTATAAAAGAAGAAAAACACAAATAGGTATCCTTGGGTGTCTTTTTTACGTTGATGTAGCTGAGTAAAAATTTTAACTCCACACTGTCTTGGTTTGTTTTAAAGTAAAAGTTGTTTTGTTTGTGTGTGTGTTTTTGCTATACACAATGGCAAAACTAACTAGAAAGTTCCTGGAGAAACTTGGACGGGACTGCCAGGCTGCTGTTGATTTAAATGGTTGATTTTACAGTCGTACTGTGTGTTGGGGTTCGCTCTCAGCTACCACTATACCAAATTTCAACTGAATAGCTCAAAATGGCTGAGTTATCAAAATTTTTCCATTTTAGCTAAGACGACCATCTAGAATTTTTTATTTGGATTCAGTATGTGATAGGGAACGTTCTCAGCTAAAACCTCACCAAACGTCAGCTCTATATGTGTAAAAATGGCTGAGTTAAATCCATTTAAATGTAGTATTGGTGGCCATCTTGGGTTTTTGATTTGGATTCAGTATGTGATAGGGACCGTTCTCCACTATCATCACACCAAATTTCAGCTCAATTACTAAAATTGGCTGATTTATAATACAGGCTGTCCTCGAGTTACGAACGGGTTCTGGACCTAAGGACCGTTCGTAGGTCGATTTTGCCGTAACTCGGA
>JARVGS010001636.1:31494085-31506077 GCA_031762315.1 Hypsolebias antenori | reverse complement strand
GCTGCACTATCTTTCTGCGCAACAATGGTGGAATTGGTGATCCTCTTACCATCTTGGCTTCTGAGAGACACTGACACGATAAACAAGGGACTAGTGTGCTTCACTGTGTGCAGGTGTTATAGCCAAGGATGAACACATGCAGAGACTGCTGTTATGTGATAGATGAATATTTTTCTACAATGCGGTGACCACAGCAGAGATGATCAATGCCAAAAATCATCAAAACATTCAACTCACACTGTGGTTTAACTATTTTGAGTTTCTGTCTTATTAAGAGTTGGATTCTTGAATCAACCCTACTAAAAATTGCTCACCCAGGCTGAAGTATGTGCTGTATTTGGAAATGTATTTAATGTCCTCAAAAATAAAAAGTCAGGGTTTATTGTTGCCGACGTACCCCTTTGTAGATGTCCACCTCCAGAGTGCCGTTGTTGAGGGGGAAGAGGTCTGTGTGAGTGCTGCCGGTCGCATTGCACACTTCGTTCTACAACAATGAGCATACATTTTATTTCCATTGTCTGGTAAAAGTTCTCATAAAAATATTTTTACAAAGCGACAAACCGAACTGCAGTGATTCTCAGCAAGCTCCTCAAACTGCCAACTCACCACCTGGATGTTGGTTTTATTGTAAAAGGCCTCAGCAAAGACGGCAACAACAAACACGTTGATGAGGAAGGAGATGAAGAGAGCGATGGTTGACTCGATGAAGAAGTATTTATTGGCTTCCTTTACGTCCTCCTTTTTATTGCGGTCCACTTCTCGAGACTAAAGAAAATGTACAGACAAACATTCAAATTATATCCCTGGATCCCTTATTTAGAAACACAGGACTCCGAGTGCTCTCGGGACGTTTTGGAACCAACATTTGTGCAGGTCAAGTTGTCAAAGCTTCAAATGAACACATTAGTAAATATTGTTACATAAATGTGTCTAACCTTGACCAGCGCTGAGTGCAGATAGATGTTGTGGGGCATGATGACAGCACCTACAATTCCCACAGCCTGCTCTAGCTGCACGGGTCCGCAGTCAGCACAGTACGGCATGAACATCCCCTTCAGAACCTCCCCCTGATCCGGCTTCACTAACACATACTGAAGTGAAGAAACAATGTTAGGAACTATAAATTCAAAGACGTCAACTAGATTTTAAATGTGAAGGAAGCATACCTCATAGCCAAAACTAATAGCCATTACAGTAATCAGAAAGCCAAAGAAAGCTTCAAGTTTCCTCAGACCTAAAGAGATTTTAAAGAAGGTGTGTATAAATACCACAAGTCAGAAATGTAAGTCAAACAAGTTGTATATCTTTTTTTTACAATCATTACAAACCGTATTTGTCTAAAAAGAGAAACACAAACGTGTCTGTGATAGTGATAAGAACTCCTGCCCACAGTGGGATCCTGGATGAGAGACAGATGAACACAGATTGAATAATTTTATATAAATGAGTCGTGTTTACAGGATTCACAGGCATGGATAAAACTCGTTACCTGCCCACAGACAGAAGATTAAAAGCTATGGCACAGCCGATGACCTCCTGCATGTCTGAACCGATAATTGCCAGCTCGACCATCAACCACAGGATGATCCGAGGAACCTCAAAGAGAAGACATTTACAATAACAGAGTAAAAAAAAACTTTATGGGTCGAGTAGGAGACAGATACCACTTCAGAAGAAAAAAACTTGATGAGTGGCAACAGGACATTTAGGTGTGTGGTGATAGTGGGGGGATGCTCACGGTGGGATACTGGCGGTTGCAGACTTCAGCTAAATGCATCCCTGTGACGACTCCGAGACGTGCAGCTAACCTCTGTAACAGCAGCCCGATGACGGTGGCTCCGAGGAGCACCCATAGGAGCTGCAAAAGAGAGGACGCATTCAAGTGATTACAACATATAAGAATCACTGCATTTTCAGACTTTTTCAAATTATTTACAGACTCTGAAATGCACTATTATAACTATTATTATTATTATTACTATTATTATTATTACGGTAGTTTATTTGACAGGGACAATGCAAACAAACATAGAACAAAACAAGTCTGTGACTGATGTGTTGCACAAAGAGTTTATAGCTACAGCTAATTTGCAACTCCAGTCCCTGGTTGGGCATTTCTACACATTAAAATACATACAATTTATCAATCAAAATACATTAAGAATACATACGTATTCTACATATACATGTAATCAACCTTACAACCTCCAAATTCATATAATAAAAAACTGTACATTAAAATACAAACAATTTAGAAATCTAGATACAATAAAAATACAAAACTAAAAACTAACATTCAAATATAGCAATTATAGTAAGAAAAGATTCAATATAGGGATGCACGATATTGGATTTTTGGACGATATCCGATATGCTATAACTTATTTGGCCGATACCAGTAATAATATTTTTTTTCTAGACCTACAGTACTTACAGAAACTACGTAGCTTTCTCTGCTGTGGAATTAAAACACTACATTATTCTGCATGGTCTTTGTCAGTTTGGCCTGCTACCAAATGCAGATGCAAAAAAGGTGGCTGAAAATGATGCAACACTTCAACTTGGATTATGTTTAATGTCATATTTATTCATGACATTTACTCTAACACAATGACAACACTCAAACAGTGCAAATTAGTAAATTTTCCCAAATTAAACTCAATGGTACGTGTGATGTCATAATGTTGTGTTGGCACTGCAGGCATCCTTATCACTGGGTTGCCATACAAAAACAGAGCCAGTTATTTTGATGGAATGGCCGATGTCCGATATTTAATTTTATTGCCAACATCGGCCGATACCGATACTATGACGAAAATATCGTACATTCCTAATGCAATAAGTGAGAGAGACATGTGGTACATGAGGTGGAATGAAATTATATACTCAAGGTCCCAGTTACACCAAAAAATAGCAGTAATATAAACCATAAAAAGAAACAGTATACAGTACAAGGCTCTAAGATATACACTAAACAATAATAACATAATATAATACTGTGTATTGAACAACAGCCTGAACATGAGTCTGATGTGAGCAGATGGGTATGAATATAGAGGCTTATGGGTAAGAAATCAGCAGAATGGATAATCAGCAGAACAGACAAAGTGTCAAATGTCTAATTAAAGTGGATTACAGTGATTTGAAGTTGGCGTAGCCGTGTGAATAAATATGTTATTATTTTTCACCTTAAAACCAGCTTTAGCTCCAGATTGCAGGTCTGACTCGATGTTCCCTGGATCCAAGTAAGCAATACTCATCAAAAACCCTGGTCCAGTGAAGGCCCAGAGTTTACGGAAGCTGAATATCTGAATGAAAAAGACAGCACAGTTTTATTTCTAACCATAATTACAAAAACTATTTGATTCTGTGTCAACACTGATTTAAAGTTTTCTCCTTGTGTTAATAGAAGCATCAAATATATGGTGGTACCGTGTTGGGAGCCTCTGGAATGTGCACCTTCTCCTCAAAATATGTAGAGAAGGGTTCTTCTTGAGCCACAGGTGAGGCAGGAGGGGAGATGGAGCTGTAATGGTTTGTGTGGACTCCATTCTCCTGCCAGGAATCCTCTGAGAAGAAAACACAGCAGAAACAGCGACACTTTAATTGATAATGAGAGAAGGCTGGTAATAGAGAACTGAAGAGTAAAATCTATCTTATTCCAGAACATTAGGGAGGTGAAATTTGTTTTTCTTCAAAGAGTATTAACTCCAGACTGGTGCAGGTTTTTAGTCAGGACATGGTAAGTCTGGCAAGATGAAGGCAGTTTGACTTCTTCTCTGATCCTTGAAGACATTTCACGTCTCACTTCTCAAATATATGTAAACCGTCTTTTTTAAGCTGCAAAATGTTTAAACAAATTCAAATTGTCTTTGATTCAACATGCAAGAATTACTGAATGACTATGCTACTTATTTTGAAATATATTTTTAATTAAGAGACTTTCACTTAACTGGCATTTTGATAAATTATGTAGAGACTGAATGAAGAAAAAAAAAACTATTTTTAACCAACAAAAGTTTGGCTAAAAATGTTTTAACATTTGCTGCATTTATAAAAGATTCAACAAGTTTAATAACAAACCCATAAAAACTGAGACGGAAGCCATTTCCATTGTTTTACAAGTTCAGTCTTGACTAAAATCATTTTTTACAGCAGCAATGTAAAATTTGAACCACAAACAAAGCTAATAACTAATTTATCATCAAGTTTTCAAAATGCAACACAAGTAATTTAGTTTAAACCTAAAATGACAGGTTTCACCTCAGTCAGCAGAAACCTCTAATTAGCCACATCCTAAACCCAATGACTCCAGTAAAATATGTTATGGGAGCTCAATAAATGACGAGGATTACACTAAAAAAGCACTGATGAGCTTTCCGTTGCCTTATAATTATTGTTTAACATGACAAATGTATGAGAACAAACACTACTCACTAAGTATGAACTTTTCCGTCTTTTCTCCCTCCATCTCCAACTCACTGCTCATCTTAAAGTCCACTCTTGCCTAAGAAAGGACTCTGCTTTTATATGACTCTGCCTCTGATTTTTTTTTAGTAGGTGAGTGTGGGGGGGAGGGGGAGAAGTAAAGGTCACTAAGACATTTTGACATTGTGTTGGAAAAAACTGACCTGCAAATAAACAGAAGTAGAGCCAATCCACACAGCAAATATCTGCTGGAGAACATCGACAAAAGCCCCCCGTTCTCTCACACAAGTTCACAAGCTAAACTGTGTCTCTCAGGAAAAAAATGACATACCGGTAGTATGGTACAAACTTTTTAAAGCCATCTGAGGCAATGTAGTTGTTAAACATACTCCAGGTTGAAGCATATAAATATATGTACGTGACTTTTCTAAGCCATGATGATGCAGTCATTTATGGTTTTAAGTCATAGAATGCACTCCACACTTAAAAAAAAAGATTTGCAGGAGACCTGCATTCAGTGTGTTGAATAAAAGGAAAAATGATGATTATAATATGATGTTTTGGTTTTAGAAGACGCTACCTTCCAGGACGTCTCCATCTTGTTTGTTCGTCATCATGCTGCAAGATTCCCGGGAAACTGAGGGATGAATATCAGCCTCCCCTGCAAGAAGACAACTATTATAAAACTGTTTTATTTTACTTGCATGTGAAACCATATGTATTAAGTCGACATTTCAAACAGACCTTGAATCAAATCCTGTTTTGTACAAAAACACGTGCATTTTGAAGACATGACCATGCACGTGCTTCTTCATTGTTTTCCCCTTAAAAGTGTTTCTACAAGTAATAATAATAATGACTAAGCAACATTAGGAGCAAGCCAAAAGTCAGCAAATAAACAAACTTTCACAAGAAGTCTAGAGTCCCCCTGATCGAAAAGAACACTCTTTAAATCGGCTACTTCCTAACTCATCACTGATAACACGAAGCTCACAGTAAAATCATAGTCAAGCAGAACAGCTCCATTTTTATAACACTGAGTGGTCTGACACAAACCGCAGCACATGACTGTGGCGTTGTGAGGATAAAGATGAGCTGAGGCAGCTTTTCCAGCAGAGCTGCACTTCCTCAAGCTGAACAAGCAAGTTTGCAGTAATTAATAAACAGCATTAAAACACCTGTAATTGTAGTCAATTACTGGGACATGATGCAAAAATAAACAACTCCTGAGGACAGATAGGACTTCTTTGGAAAATTACTGCTATACAGGTAGTCCCCGAGTTACGGCGCCATCGACTTACGGCAACTCGGACTTCCGGCGCCGCCCCAGTGATGCCATCACACCTTACGTTGTCTTTTTTATGCAGCATTTTATGTTTTTTCGATTTTTTTGAGGGTATTTTGTTAGCTAACTGCTTGGAAACACATTAAAACGGCGTTCTAAGTACGCTGTTGTTGTTTTACATTGAAAAAAAAAAAAACGTGTTTAAAAAGACGTTACGGCCGCCATGTGGCCGGCGCTCCGAGTTACGGCAGCCACGTGGCCGGCGCTCTGAGTTACGGCAAAATCGAGGTACGAACGGTCCTTAGGTACGGAACCCGTTCGTAAGTCGAGGACTACCTGTATTCTAGTAACACTGTTGTAAAGTTGGGACAATGTTGGACTTTGCAGTAAAAAAGGGATTCTACTTTTAAAATCTGGGTCCTCTGAGATTCCCTTGCAACACTTTTCAGCAAGCGGCGTTAAAGTGACAGTTCATATCTTTTGAAAAGGGGTTCAGTGGAAAGCTTCTGAACTGTTAATATTTGACCTGTTATAAATAGTTTGTTGCATGACCTCAATTTTGAGAAAGAGTTTAATTTTGACCAGACTGATGAGCTCACAGTCAGAGTGGAGTCACAAATGTTGCTATCTTAAAACAACTATGTCAAAACTTTACAAATGCACTTTTAAAAACCTGTACATTATTTGTTTTATTTCCCATTACCGGTACATGGTTATTTTAAACAAACTCTAGTTATTTACAAGTTCAAGTCGTTGCAGCAGCAGCTAGTTGTAGCACTTCTGGAATATCATAATATTACTGCTGGAATAACAATGTGACACATGTATACAAAAACTATTTGCATAAAGACAGCATCAGTCCATTGTGGTCTTGGCCCCTGCTCAGACTAGCCATTAGCTGTGTCTTTGGCCAAAGCTGCCTCAAACAAGTCGACGGGGGAGAGGGCGGACTCCAGAAACCATCTTATCACCATCAAAGTGGCTGGCCCACTATGTGAGTCTGCTACTTTTGGGACTGAGTTTGTTGTGGCTCCTCGGACTGATGAAGTCTTTTGGATGAAAGACAAAATGTTTCCAAAATAAATAAATAAATAAAACGTCCAGTGGACCTGACCTAACTTTGTTGGATTATTTTATCTGGTTTATTGATCATGAACTTCGATAGCCATTAGCCTGTCGGTCTGGTCAGATCTAAATTGTACATATTTCTACAAACTGGGGTCATTCAAAAAGCTATCTACAACAGGCAAGCTTTTAAAAGACACTCAAGATCTTGAAAAGATCTGAAATATGCTTTTAAGGTGGAGCAATTCCCAATTATCATTCTCTAGAAAAAAAAAAAAGAAAAGCTGTTGCTGACTACTTTTTTTGGTTACTTTAAATATATTCTAAATGTTACATTATAATATTTCTGCATCTTTTTGTATGTTTGTTCAAATACATCATTACTCATGATTTAAGAAGAAAAAATCAAACAGGGAATTTAATAAAAAAAATACAGTGTATATTTAGTTATGGGTGAAAATGCCATTAGAATGACTCTTAGTAATAACTGGGCCACAGGACACTTACATTTTTTAAACTTTCATCTATTCTCACATGCTCCCATGTGACCACAATCACCTGACACTTTTACTAAACACAGCAGGGAAAGAAAGAAAACCAAGTATCAAAATATTTCTGCCACAGTGTGGTATGCAGCACTGCAAATAATAGTGATCCTAAACTAGTACTAATTATCTGTTATTGTGGATTCTTTTGACATTTTAACACAAAGAAACACAGTTCAGGGATGACAGGTTGTGCACAAAATGTCTCCTAAAGTGTCAAGTTGTAACAGCTCTCCTGTGTTACCACTCAGAGACAGCCTCCGTGCTCTCATGCATCACTCTGAAGGTAAAAGGTTGCCTTTAATGCTGTCCTTCTAATACTTTGTTCAGCTTACTGCCTTGGAACAAAGTTCAACACGAAGAGGTGTTTAATCTGGTCCTGCTAGCACTTAAGAGTCCATTTGCATGACGAGCATCTGTTTGACAAATAAATCAATGCTGCTGATAGGAGACCGTCTGTGTCCTGACACCAGACTGAAGCTGTGCAGCATACTGTACTTCCTCTGTATTCCTCATCTTTTAAACTAATCCAGAGCAACATCCCAATTTGTTTGTGTTCAGCTTTATAGCTTTGGTAAAGGGACACTAGTCAGTTTGTCTTATACCATTTTGCATTCCCATCTGGGAATTCTTTCAGTGCATAAATCATGAGTAACACCTGCTTACTAACCTTTAAAAAAATCTTAGCCTTATGACTAGAAGCCACCTAGTTAGAAAAAAAAAAAAAGAAGCTGTATTTAGTCTACTATAATTTGTTATGTTTTCATGTCTGACAGCTGGCATGTATTGTTCCTGTCCAAGTGTGATCTCGAACACAGTCATGGATTGTGGAACTTTATACCAGTGTATCAGCAACAAACTTGTCAAAATCTTTTCAGACTGACTGTAAATAGGCCTTGAAAAAAAAAATATATATATATATATACATATATATACACATGTATAGTACCTTCCATTCAAGACTGATGGTGGTTTTAGTTTGGTTATTTATTTGGATGTATGACGTTTTATGGGGAAACTGCTACAGCAAACTCTGCATGCTGGTATAAATCCACTTTTGTTCAAGTTGTGAAACAGGATATCCTTAGCAGAGGACACACTCTCAAGTGACCTTCTAGTTTAATGGCAGTAAAGTAGTACTGTTGCACCAGGAAAAGCCAGCTTGTGTCAATAAAAATGATTCATTTTGACTTTACTAAATGTTGTAAACTTGGATTTACTAAGCTCATACTATGTGGTTGGCTTATTAGGACATAATATAGTAGTCACTCATTCATCCAACTTCCCCAAAAGCTCCAGTAAACATTAATTAGACCTAATCTGCACAAAACAGTTTTCACTATCACTTACATCTATGCCAACTCCCAAACTGACAAATTGCATGTGATGTCCCACCCATCAAGACGGGACTTTCACAAATGTGAAGATAAATAAGAAAAGACAAAGTAAATATCAAAGACAATAGTATTTGCTTCAGAGGTAACAAGAAAACATTAGAGGGACACATGACAGAAAACTTTCAACATAATCCAAATAAATCATATTTGAATATTTTCAAATCAAGTAAAAACTCTGCTGAAACAACAAATTAACATCGCTCTGATCAACTCTATTACTCAATCCAGCCTGGAACATCAATGTTAAAAAAAATAGCTAAAGGATCTATAAGCGAACATATCCATTACTGACAGCATTTATTAAAAAAAAAAACAAGAAAATGAAAAAATAAAAAATAAATCCCAACTTCGGTATGCACAATTTTATATAGAATTATGCGACTGGTAACAAATGTAAATCCACAGTTACAAAATGAGCCAATACTTTATCAAAGACTCAGGAACATAAGTAAATAAACCATCAATTGTCTAGTGTCTGTGAACTGCCTGCATTAAAATACTGATGAAAAATGTTAAAAACAAGAATATGGCTGCAAACACTTTTAAACAGGCTTAGCATAGAAAAGAAACAACCATTTATATTCCCCTAGCATTGCATTTCATGATTCCTTTAAGAGAGGTGAATCGATTTCATCGACTGATTGTGAAACTGAATGAAAAATAGATGAACTTAAGTTTTTTGTGTTGAGTTTAAAAAAAAAATCCAACTTGTGGGAAGTTTCTAGTTTAATATTGTGTAACTCAAAGGTGTATATGATTGATAATAAAAGCAACTTTACTGTTAATTTCCCCAGGTCTTTAAACACACACACACACACACACACACACACACACACACACACACACACACACACACACACACAACTATTTGTACTAAGTGTTGTTGTTATGATCTTTTTCAAGTACTTGTAAGTTAGTAACATTATTCTGAGAATCGAAACAATGTAACAATGACTGTTCTCTCGCAAACAAAAATAAATTCTCAGGTTTACTTCTGGGATATTATAAAATAAATGTAAAGGATCATGCACAGTTTGAGAAATTAAAGTATTTTATAATAAGTTGAGCAAATCTATGGTAAATCTATAAATTACAAGTCGGTATTCTTTATGTCCAAAAGGATGTCACTGATTATCCTGATGCATGCTCAATAATCCAGGTAGAAAAATCTAAAAAAAGTTAATTCTGGTCCTCAGTGATTGATTCACTGAAGATGTCAGATATGACAAATCAGACGGCTTTCAAATAACAATGCGGTTCTCATAATTATAAAGTCTGACAGTAAACCCTATAAAATAAGTTACTACGGGGTAATTAAACAACTATAGTCACTGTACAGTTCACGCGTGCTTAAAGTTCATCATGAAGCCACAAACTATCAAGACAAGCTAACATCATGGTATCTTGTTAGCACGACCCCTAACCTACCCCTGACCTAAATAAATAAAAGCTCTTACCTGCGTGTACTTCTCAGAAGTCGAAATAACAGTTCGTGTGATAAATATTAAGGCCAATTACAAATTGACACCATTTGTTTAAACATTAAGCTAAATAAACGTGTTTTACAGCTACAGTCTCAAAGTCGGTAGACTGAACGTACATTGCGCATGCGCATTACTCCTGTCTCGTTCTGATTGGTGGATTTGCTCGTATGGCGTCGTCAAAAAATGGGTATGCTCGTTGAATTGTCAAGAGAATATCCGCATCGTTGGTTGTGACCATACTATGCGTATCCGCCTACAGGGGTGTACGGCTCGCGTAAGCTGGAGGTAAAATGAGGCAATTCAAAGCTAACCTGGCCTCTGATACATTTTTCATTCATTCAACCTTTATTATACAGGTTTAATCCCATTGAGACTTGTGGATTCATTTACAAGAGAGACTTGACTTTAAAAGTTAATGATGACAACAGTGGACAACAAAGACAACAATAGACAATCATAAAAGGAAGCATACAAACTGAGAAGAACAAGTGAAAGAAAATGGTGTTAAAAATTAAACAAAAACAGCTAGGCTGTAAGGCGATGTGGAATACTAAAAACAGCAACATGTCTGCATTGGTTTTTGTCAGTAACTTAGCAGATGTTTGAAACCTCTTAGAGAGGTCAAGGTCGAGAGCTTCAGATCTTTTAGCAAAATATTCCAGGAAACAGAAGCGGAGTAGAAGACCCTTTTGCAGTTTGGTCCGTACTGAGGGAACACTGCATGTAATGTCCAGAGGGCACACGCTGTGGCCGCACTCACACAGTGACATCATGAGGAGATATATGAAGTCAACTGACCAAGAAGTGATTAAGATGAAAATGTACCATTGAGAGAGTCTACATGATGACGACCAGTTAACTAGTGATTACAGCGTGCAATAGTGGGTATGGTAGTTATAGCCACTATAGCCAGTTATTCAATCCAATTCAATTCAGTTCAATTCAATAATACTTTATTAATCCAAAAGGGAGGAAAAAAATGTTGTTGTACCTTTATTTATAGATGCTGATGGCTGTGGGCAGGACGAATCTCTTGTAGCAGTCTGTCTTCAGTCTGTCTTCAATCTGTCTTTTTACGAGTCTTAGCGCACCACGATAGACAGTGTCCAACATCTGCAGGATGCTTGTAGGGCAGTCTGTTCCCATTTTGTTGAATTCATGAAAAATACATATGATACAGTTTGACACAATTAATGTTTCAGTACAAACAAGGCGAGTCACAAAACTATTAGCAGAAAACTTGCCATATAGTGGATGATTGACTGAATTAGGTCATTTCTTGGCCTGTGCCTGATTTTGTTATTGTTTGTTTGATTTTTAAAGACACACTTTTAGATTTTGTTTACTTGCTGGACTTTGTTTATTAATTATACATATTTTGTCCTCAACTTGTCTATTTCCCCATGTTTTAAATGATAAAGGATTGTGTTAAAAAATGGACAAAACATGGGTGAAAAGCATCTAAAGTTAAAAAAAAAAAAACTAACAAAAAAAACTCCTGAAAGGTTGAAGAACTTTCAAGCTTTTAATTGTTTTAATTGAATTTTAAACAACATTAAGTTCAGTTCAAAAATCAATGTAGACATGTTCCTGTATATAGTATTTTACCCTGTTTCATAATGTAGCTTGTTTTATATCACTACTTTTCTTTCATTTTATTAGCTTTTCATGACTGTTTACTGTTGTGTGCACTTTTTATTTGTTTAAAAAAGCTAAGTCTGGTCCTCTAGACATTCAAAGAACCAAACAAAGCCCCCAAAAAAAAAATTGTAGAAACGTTTCGTCTTT
>JARVGS010001636.1:31402356-31412366 GCA_031762315.1 Hypsolebias antenori | reverse complement strand
AATGTTTAATGAAGCGATAAACATACCGTAAATGAGAATTTTTATTTTTATATGGTAAAAAAGGAGTAAGAACTAATTTTATGTCCTGAATTGACTCAAAGTATTTTCTTGTTGTTCTATAGTACAAATGATTATGTCATTCTAGAGTAGTGACTTCCACATCCATCATTATTCTAAGTAACAAACACAGCGTTGAACAAAAGTTCTTGTGACTTCTACGACCATCTAAAATTTCATTTTAGCCCACTGAAAACCCACAATTACCTTGTGTACAAACTCCTCCATTTTCTCCATGGCATGGTGAGCCTGAAGAGGTAAAGTGAGAACCTCTCCCACCTCATCATCTTCCTCCTCATCATCATCAGTAAGCATTGCTGCTCCCTGTACAGAGTTAACAAAGCATCACTGTTACAGAGACGCCAAACGTTACTAAGATTTCTCTCTGGTTGTTTTTGCGACACACAGCCCTACCTCTGAATGGACACTTTTGGATTGCCCCTGCCGGCCCCCTCCCTCCTCCAGCAGTGGCCCGAGCTCCATCAGCTCAACATCTGGGACACTGCAGTCCTCAGAGATCCGACAGTCTGAATCAGTGGCAGACCCGTTTCGGCCTGACATGAGACTGCCTGATGACCCACTCACAGCGTCTGTACTCCGCTTCAGATGGTACGCAACAGTTTGCTACTGAAGAACCAAAATGACAATAAATGATATGTCATCACATTCCCTTTAACTATCAATACGTCGCATTAAATTGTATGCAAACATGTCTCTACAGCTAATTTAAAATTACACAAAAGTAACTGCAATGCACACAAAAGGTTTGTGACTTTGCGTTTTCATTTTCAACCAGATAATGTTTTAACCGCACACCAGGAATATCACAAAAACCTAGCTTTCAAAACAAACCAAAAGTGTGTTGTTCCTAAGTTTTTCTCTCCTTTTATCTCCTGACGGCATCTGTTAAAAGTAGAAAAGTGCCAACCTCATTAAATGGTACATTATTTTATAACGACTAATATCTATTCTGTATACTCTGACCACTAAACAAACTCTTGTATTGTTATAGGGGAAAATAAATTTAGTTTCCCTAGTTTTGTTGTCACTAAACATTTTTAGAGGCATTGAACAGTTGTGCTCTTTGCTTTCCTGCAGGTTTTTTTAAGACAAAGGCTGCATTTTTAAAAGTAATAACCAGTCGCATCTTTCTAGTTAACCATTTTTGGATATTGTTTGATAATCCACTTCATATTGACCTACATATTATTCAAACATAAAATCTTCCAAAATGCAAGTGATTAACCAGTGTTTCTACACGCATCAATCAGAAAGTGTCTCTTTTTTATGTTTGGCTGATTCACAGGCAATGTTTGTGGTTAAAAAAACAGCTCAAAATAAATAAAGGAGAAAATGATCCACTGGACAAATAAAATCTTTTACTGAAAACCTTCTTAAATACTGAAATAGTTCCGCTAAAGAATAAAACCCGACACACATAAAGAATAATATAAGAAATGATGGACTTTTGAAGACATAATTCATAATGTGCTCATTAATGTGTATTATGTCAGGACTGTATGACTCTACAATAAAATATAACAGATAAATAACCTGCGCTGTAAAGCAAAAGTCAAAAATTGAATTGTTTTTTCCGCATGTTTAGTCAAAGGCTGCCAGACGGATGTTAGCAAAGCGTCAGACGGTCGGAACATGATGAACACAAAGTAAACAACCGCAGGACGCACAGCCCAGTCCACTTAACACTGCGGTCTGTTACAATTCACCAAAAGATGCTGAAATGACAAATAAGGTGCGCAGGTGAAGTCAGTGAACCAGCGGTTATCGGATACGTCGGGTTGTTATTGTTACCTTCGAGCTAACGCTGAGCTGTCGCTTACCAGCCGAGCAGGAAATTTTTTGTTGCATTAACTTGCTGCCAGAAAAAAAAACCCACCGGTTTTCTCAACGACACCAACGTAAAACGTTAGCTAGCTGAAAAGCCGCCCCAACGTTGTCAATAATTACTCAAATAAATGGGCCAAAGTTACCTGACGAGGAAGACTCCTGTACATGAAAGTAAAATATTTATGGATGCGCGAAACACAATTATAGCCGGAAGTTTAGCTAGCTTCCGCTAAGGAGTCCATTTCCGGGTTTCCAAAATAAAGGCATTGGCTATGATGTTATTTGGTGCACGCATGGTGACATTTATAATTCCTTTATTTTTAAATGTGTTAAATCGCTTGATTATTCTTTTCACTTGTTTTTGTTGCTGCATTACTGAACATAAAATTTAAAAAGGAGAGAAAATGACATCTGCTAAGTAAGAAAATGTTAATAAAGTTCAATAAGAACATGAAAGCTTTAGACCCCATGGATGCCCCCCAAAATTAAAATAAAATAAAGCAGTTCATTGTTAAGACCATTTTTTTAAACTTCAGTATAACTGATAGTGCAAACATGGTAACTCTAAATTGTCATTAGGTGATTGTGCCTGTGATAGACTTGCAACCTGTCCAGGGTGTACCCTGCTTCATGCACAATGACTGCTGGACGTGGGCACCAGTGACCTCTGCAACCTGGAAAGGAAGAAGCGGGTAAAGATAATGGCTGGATGTATGTGATGTATATGTGTGCTCCTGCAATAACGTCATAAACAAACATCACAGCTGCATTTAGTAGACATCTGCTAAAAAAAATGCCAAAGCTTAGTAAAACCCAGATCTCCCACATTACAAATCTACAACCTGTTAAACAGATTTTCTTACTGCTAAGGTCTCAGAATCTGCTTCATGACTGATGCTTGTTTCAGATGTGTTGTGTACGGCCCAGGAGCCACCACTTCATCATCACTTATCTAAAACCTAAATTTAAAAAAGTGTCTTAATTCTGTTGAACCAGCTGATGTATTTAGTAGAAACCACAAATGCAAAAACAAATATACTGTATATAAGTTGTGCAATCAGGCTTTGTAAACCAAACCTAAAAGAATGAATAAAAACTGCCTGGAATTGTTTTTCCTATTGAGAAAAATAGACAAGTTTCTAAAACATTTGGACATTTTTAAATGTGCAAACTAATTTGCAGCTAAGAGGAAAAAAATGCTGCTTAAGAAACTGAAAATTGTATGCACAAAATCCAAATGTTAATTAAAGTCCAACACCCAAATAAACAATAATGAATCTTGTGCTGTTCTTCTTTTCATCTTGGCGTTTCCATGCAAATGCAAACAAAAAATTAAAGTACACGGCACAAAAATATGCAACTCAACAAATGTCAAACAATACTATTTATTTATTTCCACAGAGATGTTAAACAACATGTTTAGATAAGACTAAGAGCTAAAACAGATAAATAAAAAAAGAACAAAAAAAGAGGCACAATAGGTAACGTGATTGTAGTCGTGTCGTGTTTATACACTGGATTTGTTCCGCATTCTCAGATCCATGTCTGATTTTATTTCAAGTCTTGCTGTTCATGGGTCCAGTGGTGCAAATGATAATAAATTAACACAAAAAGATCACAGTGAGATACCACTCGGTGTGCAGCTGCAGATAAAACTTGTACCGGTAGTTGTCTCCTTCCTAAGCAGTTTAAAATGACTTGTTGAGCAAAAAGATTTCCATTCCCCCCCCCCCCGCAAAAAACCCCACCACTGATTTGGGGGTACCGCTCATGTCAATGAAAGTTTTCTTGGTTTTTACAAAAAGCTATATAAAAAATAAAATAAAAAAGTTCATAAAACACAAAAAGATACAGCTGAAGCTCCAAAAACTAAAGTTTTGATTTGTCTTAAGAGCTGCCAAACATCAGACTTTTGCTTCAATCTAAATCTACTTTAGTTGTTATGTGATTAAGTTTAGTTAGTACTTTGTTCTAACTAGCTGAGTAATTTGGTTATTTCACAGCCTGAAAACAGAAAAATTGCCTCCAAAAATACACGACAGAAAGGTCAGTCTCGGGAACAAAACTTGAAGCAGCTCAAGTATTTGAAAGGACAGGCTGAACATATTTATTCCTACATAATAATTAAATTTGCTTGTTGAAAATGAAAACACGATTTTGTGTCTACCAAACTGAAAATAGTTTAAAGCATTTCCCTTGAACATCGTTACTCATCTAATTTCCATAACGTTACATGAGTAAAGTTATTTTGTAATCAAGCCAGTTGTTTTTGTCAAAGAGCAATATTAGTGACCCCGCTCGTAGAGCTCGTTATTCTCACGCCCTTATTTTAACAACTGCTCGACATTTGTTTTTCAAGATTTAAAAAAATTCAGTCTTTTTTGGAGACTTATAACCCAACTGGAATGACAAATTTCATCAGATTTTAAAAGGAAAATGAGTGAACTTATAATTTTTAATACTTCTAAAGCATTTAGTTCAGTCCTTAGCTTTTAATTGGAAGAACTTTTCCAAAGAGAGCGGATAAAACAGAAACACTTTATAGTCGCTCATCAAATCTACCTCTACTTTACTATCAACTTGCAGACTTTCTGCAAACATGAAAGTGTTTGTTTTGCTCAGATTTAGCAACTAAAGGAAAACAAAATCACAATAACTTTAAACAAAATAAGCAACTCATTGTAGATAATGAATTTTTTGATCACTTCACTTTGGCTGAATGGGAAAACTCCAGTCTTTGAGTGAAAGGAGTTCAAAGTAGCTTCTCTTCACACTTGACTGATGTAGTGGGTGCCATCGTCTATGAGCCAGGGCTCTTGTGTATCTTCTGCAGCTCTTTGAAAGGTTCCTCTTTGAATACCCTTAAAGTTAGGAGAAGATAAAATCAGATTTTCTGTTAAATCCCAGATAAAGCCATGATGATAGAAAAACCAAATAGGTGATTTGGTGTTTTATAAATGCCTTAAAAATGGACAAGAAAAGGGGAAGGTCTTAAAAAGTGAATACTCAAATAATCACAATCATCACAAACACCTCAGTGAACATCATTTTTTGTTTGTATCATTTGAACACATTTTATCATATAAAATGTTTCTCAGTTGTATTAATTAAAATGATCACAGTCACATTTTATAAAAACACGCAGCATATTCTTTTATCCCAAAAAAAATAAAAAAAAATAAAAAATTTTCAGCAAAATGAAATTTGTTTCCACATCGACAAAACATGGATTGACTAAAGACAAAATATCAAATTTATTTGCTCATTTCTGTTCAAACTGGTTTAAAATACAATTTAAAAATGTCTGCATCATTTCAGGAAAATGTATTACTTAAAATGACAGAAAGCCAACATTACAAGCACCCTGAAACTGAAATAACTAAATAAAAACGACACATTAGTCTTGTTATTCTTAGCTGTACTTTACCTTTTGCCTCTGAGACATACTGAGACATACATTATTGCTGTGAAAAGACAGTTACCGGTAGTTTGGTGTTCTTACTTGTTCATGATATGTCTGATTTTGGTAGAGTGCTGCCTCCCGAAATGATCCACTTTTAACCCTGACCGCTCCTTGTCTGTCCAGAGAACGAGATCTCGGTGCTTTGAACTGACTGCGGAGGTGCCATGACTTCAGTTGCTCATTCACTACTTGGCGTGGCAGACCATTTGAGCGGTACTGAGGATAGTCCATCTGCACTGGTGGGGTGACCCTGATTTCAGGTGGCAGGGGCCTCTGCACTCTCTGAAGAGGTACAGAAGCTTCTCTGTAACAATAATCATATCTGGGAGCTTGCTGAGAGAAACGACTCCGTGCCATGTCTACTTCAGGCAAGTAGACCATTTCTTCATTGTAATAGGTTTTCTGCACACTGGGGCAGAACATGTATCTTGGATTATGGTGAAAACTAGTGGAAAGGAGAGATTGAGGTCCATAGTTGCCATCTGGGCTAGAAACAGGGAATCCAGACGGATATTGATGAGGTAAATTAGAAGGAAACTCTTGACAAGGGGAGCTACTGTAAGAAGAAAACGATTTTTCAGAGCTGCTGTCCTCAGAACTGACATGGTTTACAAAGCTCATTGTCGGAGAATGAGCCTCTGGTAGCGTTATTCCAAATTCTGTGAGCCGCCTCCGAGGACCTCTGGGACGACCGCGGTCCTTAGGAACTGATGATTCATGATTGGACAGTCTGGAAATTGTAAGAGCAAGTAAGTCAACAAAGATAGAACATTTAACAACAAAAAACTTTCAAATAAGGTTCTGAAATAACTGTGAATATAAGTTGAGGTGCAGGTACCTGAGGGAGAGCTGTCTACGCACACGCATTTCTGGTGTGGAGGGCGTACTGTTGGACTGGGTGCGGCTCAGCCTCAGATGGGACAGCTGCTGTGGTAAACTGGTTTGTAATATGCAGACCTCAAGCGGGGGCAACAGTTCAGATTTGGTTGGCGTGCTGAACACACAAAAAAAAGTTTTTCTTATGAGCATGTGACAAAACATAACGCGGTTTAAAGCTAGACGTTGTTTTCTCCTGTTTTATATAACTGAGAGTAAAAGATTTCATATTCATAAAACGTGGTTTCAGAAACCGTTTCTAATTCATCATCCATCGAAACTAAGCAACTTTTGATATTGATTTCTTTGTGCACATTTGTAAATGTGTCAGGAACACTGACATTTATGACACCTATAAATGTGCATCCACACACACAAAAACCAATGCAAATGATCATAAACCAATTTTTTTTTTTGGCTGGGAAATCAGTGTAGAGCAAAGAGTGGGCTACACTTCTGTCTCATTCTGAAAATTAAAAAAGATTTACAAATAAATGTAGGCTTTATCAACAAATGGTGTGGCACCACTTTACAAACAGATGGCAGTATTGCACGTTTCTTTACACAAGCACCCACTAAAGTACAATGTACCATAGTTCTTTCTGATCAGTACAGGAAGTTAACAGTAGATCATTTATTGGAAATGACTTCTCTATAGTACACAAGGAACATCTATTTTGACAGAAAAGAGTTTTAGTTTCTTACAAAGTCAACATAGTCACCACATACACTAACATGCTGGTGTAAATTTAGTAGTGCTCATTTTAAAAGAAACCGGATTTCTATTCTGGTTTCTTGATGATGTTTCACGTCTTCAAAAACCACAATCAGAACTGATGAAGCCTTTAAGAGGAGAGGCTAAATGTCTTAAAAAAATACAAAAAATAAAACCTTTTTCTGTTTCACACCCTTAGGATTATATACTGTATGTAAGTTTATGACACAACATCACAGGCCATTTTGGGTTACTATATACGAGAAAATTATTGTTTTTTGAGGCATGAAAACACTTAAGAGTCAAGGTTAGAGCCCATCCTTCCAAAGATTTTAAACAGCACTTTTCTGCTAAATACTTGGAAAACACAAATGGGATTATGATGAATGGATCGTTACCTCGTTTTGCTGGAGGCGTGTGACTTCTTGCTCTTCTGGTAAGGTTGGTCCAGACTAGACTCTGCCCATGGGGAGTGTTGGATGGGAGGGGGGTCGTACGCAGGGCTTGAATTTAAACTCGACTTGGAGTCAAGGCTAGGACAAGGAGATTGACAGGAGTTCAGCAGCGGAGACTGAGGAGCCGCAGTGTGAGACATGTAGGAGCCGTCTATGGAGGAATGTGTGGACAAGACGAGAGGCTGGGGAGGATCCGTTTCCACAGGATAAGGAAGCCCCAATGATCGCTGTGAGGACTGGCTGGCAACTTCTAATAAAAAAAGAATAAATAAAATTATTGTAAAGTACTTAATAATGCACATTAATTCTTCACCACAGAAAAGCTACTTTTACGACAAGAAACTGAAAGCAGTGGCATTCAAAAGGAAAAATCGGCTGAAATGTTTTGACATGTTCATGTTTTATAGTTACTTGGTCAGGTGGCAAACATTATGCATGAAAACTAAAAGAAAGCTTTTCTCCGTCCTACTGGGGAAAAAAATACAGATTTTCCATTCATACAAATTGAAACAAGTCAAATCTCACCTTCATCTTGTACCACAGAATCAGATAAAGAACTGTCATCAGATGTGCCAAGATCTAGAAAACGGGAAATTTCTTGGGTTATAAAAAGAATATGCCAAGGCACTATAAAAGGGATTTATCATCAGACAATCATCCAGTGCCATGTCTGGACAGGAGTCTATCACCTTGTGTAATATTGAAAGCAGGGAGTGGTGATGATCGGCCACGCTCCAGTCGCAACTGGAAGACCTTTTCTTGAAGCTTCTTGACTTTTTTCTCCTCGATTTTGCACTGCTGCAGCCGGCTTTTCCTGACAGCCTTGCTCAGGTGAGCTTCTTGGCAGAGCTTGCGTGCAGCTTCATAAATCTTCATCTGAAGTGCCAACTCCGCATCCACTAAACAGAGCTCTGAGTCCTTTGAAAAGGTTGTAGCAGAGTGAAACAACACTGTAAGTCTCGAGATGAAGCACTTCTGTTACATTTATGCAACATGTAACACTGATAAGGTTCCATCTCGCAGTCGCTACATGCTTCTTGTACCTCTGATCTTTCAGGGATGTTTTGTTCTTCAAGTTTGAATGCCGCTCCAATGCGTCTGCGGATCTGTGGAGGTTTCTCTCCAGGCAGCAGAGGGTAATCTTTTGGCAGCTTGCCTGTCAACTCCTAAACACAAACAAAACGATCAAAATGCAACAATCCATAGTCATATGTGAACACTACTAAATGTTTATTGTTTTAAAAGAAAAAGAAAGGCTTGGTTAATTCTAATGAAAAAGACTTGGTTAAAATCACAACTGATAAATATTATGTTTACTTTCTTATTGATTCTTTTAACAAGAGGATATCTAATCATCTTCATGGCAGTTGGGAAACAATGTGCAAAAATCCCATCTGATCTCCTAACAAGTTCAGACATATAGGCCAAAGAAACGGTTGCCCAATTCTGTATTAGTAGAAGATTTTCTTTCACAACTGCATTCTTTGGACTTCACTTTCTAAGTTTGTTATCTGGTAAAATCAAAAGCACGGTGATGCTCTGTTTAGTTTCATAAAAGAAAAGTACAAAAGCTTTACTCAAAGTCAATCAGAGCCCATTTTTTTAACCCCACAAAAACATTAAGTGTGGCCAAAAAGCCTCCTTATTCTTTGACACTGAAAGGAGAAAGAGGTATTGGGACACCAATGAGTTCACACGAGCAAGTCTCAACAGGTGTGCCAAGCCCGAGTGTCAAGAGGAAACAATGTTCAGTCCTGAGATTTTACCCTGGAACAAGGTATCAGCAGCACACCTAAATTAACTGTGTGTCCAGAAATAAAATGACTTTAAGTGGCAGTTTTTTTTATTTTCACAGAGCAAAAAAAGGCAAAAAAGAAACAAGTAAAAAACCTAAAGAGATGATGTGAAAAGCTCAAACTCCAACTTAACAATCAGGATAAAAGCTATAATTTTTTTTAAACACTGCAGTAATAATGAATGTTCTATTAAAAAAACAATGAAAATGGAAACAAATGAATATCTAAGACCAGGTGATCAGATTTGAACACATTTTTTTTTTTCTCAGTGGAAGCCTTGTCTGTTGACTGCAACATTAAGTCCATAAAACAGTAGTAGGGACAAGTTTAACAATGTGAAACTTTTCTTGCATGAACACAAATCAACCATTTCCTTGCCAACCCTGTACAAATTGTCTCTTTTATAAATGATCCTAGTCATGTTACAGTAAAGACCATAAAAGCAAATTTTCTGGAGATTATGTGGACAAATCACTTGAGAATTTATTGAAGTTGTTTGTCACAAATGTACTTTACAAAGGGATAATATTTTGCTGGTGATCAACCTGGAAATGAGAGATGAGGATATGTGGACAGAAGGAGGACGTATATTATGATTATAAGAGGATGCTGTGAAAACTCATGCTTTGTGTTTGCAGCATTTTTGTACCATCAAAGGGGAAATTTCCAATGACTGTTTTTGTCTCAATCTCAACACTACATGTACTTTATTGTATTTACAAAATTCATTCAACCTTTATTTAAACAGATAAGTCACATTGAGCCTCGAAGACTCATTTACAAGTGAGACCTGTTGGACA
>JARVGS010001636.1:31287393-31313659 GCA_031762315.1 Hypsolebias antenori | reverse complement strand
ACTGGTTGATCCACTGTGAGAGGGTGCTATTTATAAGACTGAGCTGAATACAGCATCTCAGACTGAGGAAGTCTTTCTGACGAAAGACGAAACGTTTCTACAATAATTTTTGCTTTTTTTTTTTTTTTTTTTTTTGTTGTTTGTCTGTTTTGTTTTTGAATGTCCAGAGGACCAGACTTAGCTTTTTTAGCTTTTTCTACCTGGATTATTGAGCATGCATCAGGGTAAATATTTTTTAATATTTTGATAGAGAAAGAAAACATGAAAATAGTGGTTGTCTCACCTGATTACTGTTACCTTTTTTGCGATGTATTTCGGCTCGTTTGCTGGTAACAAGCTCCTATAGGTTCTGCTCCACTGGTGGAAAAACAAAGATGAGACGGATGACAGCTTGTAGAACTTTATTCCTCTTCTTGGCGAGGTGCACACGAACAACAACGTTGGCTACCCGCTAGCTCCGCTAACACACACACACACACACACACACACACACACACACACACACACTTTCCTCTCTTTTCATGCAGTCTCCCGGCCTCTTGCTTTATGGTTACAGTTGTTAGGCTTATTGACTGATCTCGGCCGTACTTAGCAGTAGAAATGACTTTGACAGGGAAATACACCACTGGTATCACAGAGGTATAAGCATGAAAGGCCCCTATCAGAATAGCGTATTCCTCCATCGGCAAACGGTTAGGTATTCCCTCCGGAGATAAAATCCTATATATTTGTGCGCTAGTTTGAAAAAAATGGATATTTGTGTAAGACTATACCTGGGTTTACAATGCTGTTTTTATTTGCTTTAAACACAAAAATCCTTCCACAAATGTATCAAATGTTACATGCTTGAGGTGTTTTTTTTTTTTTTTTGAAAAAGAAAACTTAAAAACCATTCACTTTTGTTTGGCTTTTTTCCAAAGATTGCTTCGGATTTTTAATCATTTGCAAAAATAAACTTAATTTATTTTAAATTGACTTTTATTATTTTGATAAAAATCTTTTTTTTTTTTTTTTTTTTAAAGCCAACAGAACCGTACATTGTTTTTTCTCCACATCTCTGTTCAGATACAGCAATCATTTATCACATGCTCGTAGTTGATCTTTCACCTTTATTAGTGTTTTTGACATTCGCCTCTTGCAGACTTTTTGAAGTATTTCGTGGAAGTAGAACACAATACAGTGCGTGCAGACGCCACCAGAGCACCCAACCTGCGAGCTAATGAGAGGCCCCATGCTGTTCTCTGCCACTGCGGCGTTTCTGTTAGCGGCGCAAACACACACGGGGTGTACTGTTCGCACGTTGCACGCATCCTTCTCTTTAAAGGAGGCTTTCTCGGGATGCAAAGGCTCCGTCTTACAGACGGTGGCCCTCTCGTGCGCACGCAGGGACTCGCACAAACGCACAGCGGACGCATTTCAAGGATTCACTGGCACCAAAGACCAGAATAAAGCAAAAGGCTCAAATGTCACCCTCCTGTGACAATCCCAAGCTTTAGCTGCTTCGCTTTGTCTCTTAATATATCACATGTTTTGACAAATAACACTTCATACAACAGCCCTCTCTAAATTTGTTTGAATTAAAGCAGAGGGGAAGATGCAAGACAACGGCTCCGTGTTTTCCTTTGTGCTGACTGTGGGTGTGCGCATTAAACCCCTGCCAACCAGGGATGCATTATTTAAGATGCTGTTGTGATACTTGCGCCTGCTTAAAGGTCTCCGCTTCCTTTAAACGCCACGCCGCGTCAGTCAACCTCTGCCCCCACATGTGGGGAAACCAGAGTGGGACCTGCTGGCGCTGGTCCACACATCACCTGAGAAAATCACAGCTGGGGAGGAGAAGAAGTAATCTAGATAACCTTTCAGTTAAGCATGTGTTTTGGCAAACAGACGATTTGCTGACCTATTTTTATTTTTTTTTTAATGTTCTTCCCGGCTGTATTTATTTTCCCCCTAAATTTTTTTTTCTGGTGTTCCATGTCTTTGCATTTTATGCTCACACTGTTTATTTCCAATTTCTTGAAGAAACTGTTGAAAAATTAAAGCCCAAATGCCAGTTTGCGATCGCACTGAGCTGGACATAAGCGTTATTTAATCTGACTTACCCAGCTGCTCTCTTACTGAAGGAAAGAGCCCGTCGTGGAACATAGTATTATAAATTGAATATAGTTAATTATTCTTCCTGCTATGCCACCAGCCGTGTACGCAGGGTGAAAAGGGAAAAGCTTGGGAGAGTGGAGGGACAGAGGAACTTCAGGGCCCCTCATTACACTCTGCCCCTGGGTATTTTTACGCCTTTTATTTCCCATCTAATGAACTGTTTACTTTCCCCCCTGCTTTCTAGGCGCCACAATTATTCGACTTGTCCTCGTGTCACTGGTTGCATGAGGCAGGAAGCAGGGAGGAGAACTGGAGGTCGTTGAATTAAGCTATCAACATCTGATTTGGCTTAATTTTAATGATAAGATATAGTTTTTTGGTCTTTTACATCACAAAGGTTAATACATTTGAAAGTTGTTTTACAGTTGTGCATTGTTAATTCAGATTTTAACCAGAAGAGTTTTAACAAATCGTATCCATTTAAACATACACATGCCCACAAACAGTAAAATATCTGTACAGGAAGAAATGATCCATAGATTTGTTATAATTAGATTAATATCATTTACTTCTTAGAGGATTATGCTGAGCTGATTTGCATATCTGATATGAATTGTTCCTCATGCATACGTAATTGCATTTTGACGGGCAAAGAAGGCGGCTTTATTTTTTTAATTAATTTTTTGTCAGCTTTCATGTCGACAGAGGTAAAACGCGTGTTTTTGACAGGACACCAGCACCTCCGTCGCCGCTTTTGACGGAATGTGTGCAGTTTTAAAGGCAGGCCACTTTGCATAAAGTTAAGATGTGCCTTTGTGCTTTTCGTGCGTGCTTCCGGGAATAGAAGCAAATTCTCGTTCAAGATTAAAAAAAGTGACACAAGACGGACCTTTCAAAAGGATTAAAAAAAGCTTTGTTTCCCCCCTTCTTCCTTATCTGAGCAATAAGGTGTCTTCTGAAAGCGCTTATTCTTTTTTAGATTACAAAACCAGATAGTTGGTTTTGTCCTAATTTTCAGAACTTCGTCTTCACATACTGTAAATAACATAAGTCGGTTTTACCATCTTTTTGTAGGAGGTTCTGTGAAACGCGTAACCGATATCTAATTTCTTGACCTCAAACGAGAAGTTCTTGTGATTTAATTTAACGTCAAACTTATAATCAAAATTTGTCGCCGTGTGAAGAAGGCGGCATCGCACCTGCTTATGTTTTACATCAAAAGGGATCGCAGCAATCGCTCAGGAATCTGTTGTTTTCCAGAGGGGGAATCCAAAAAAACTGAGTGCATACTGTACAGGGGGAAGCAGCGGCAAAGCTTTCATTTCAATGACATTTTCCATTCTTCATACTCTCTTTGTTATCTGCTCTGTTCTCATTGCAGAAACCCCTTCATACGTTCATCCGTAACAAACAGCTATTTAGAATTACAAAACAACACACATACCAAAAAAAAAAAAAAAAAAACCTGCATATGGTTTGAAGGCGACGTAAACCGCAACATTCAAATCAATGCTTCTCCCAGGTTTCTTCGTCTCAATTACCGGAGAAGTCGTCTTTCCCCCTAAGTTGCACTGCAGCTCTTTAAGATGAAACTTGACTTAAATGGAATGTGTGGGAGTATTTTCTTCCCTGGCAAAAGGTGTGTTTGTGCGCCTGATGTTCTCGTGTACGCGCTACCTTAATCTCGCCTTTATTCTTGTTTCCGTTATTTATTTATTTTTTCTCTTCTTGAATCCGAAATTACTTTTAATGGTCTCGCAAACAGGAGCACGGTGACCAACGAGTTGCCCTCCAACGAAAGATGGCGCTTGAAAGAGCTGTGGCGTTTTATTCAAAAGGAAAACGCATGTATTTACTACTTATCGTAAAAAGTAATCGCTCTATTTGTTTGCAGTGTACATGTTTTATTGAAAAGCACACGTTCCTGACTAAAGGAAATTAAGCGGAACGTGCTTTAAAAAAAGGAAAATCAAAAAGTTTACGGTCACTGAGCTTATGGCTGTGAGAGGTTTTTAGGTTTTGCTGTCATGTGATTGAGAATTAAAGTAATAAACATCAAATGACAAAATCTCCAAATAAATTTAACCTATACGGTACATTTGACATTGTGTCTTATGTGTTCTTGAGTGGGTTGGTTTGAGTTTATGCTGCCAATTTCCTTTTTTCCCCCTCCCCACAGTGGGTGTTCAGCGGTTGGCTTAGCTCCCCGTGGTTGAGTGTTGTTTGGGTGCTCTCTTTATCTAATGGGTTTTTGTGGTCTGGGTCAATCAGGGCCTCTGTCTAGTCTGTAATTACTCCAGAGAGCTGTGGCCCGCACCATCATGATAATAACAGCCAAATCACATCAGCCATGACTTTCCAGTCAGTGCTCCAGATTATGAGGACAAAAAAAAAAAAAAATAAGAGAGACAGGGAAACAAATTCGGCTGGCTCGATTTGTGATTGATTTTCACTGAAGGCACTTCATATCATCATTTTGGATTTTACGATCGGGCTTTTTCAAGTTTCATTTTGTGCTTTTCTCCTGGAAAGTATGTACCTATCACAACCGCTTTTTATAACTTTTTCTGTTTCTGGAAAGAATTCTCCAGCAGCTAATTGGCGAACGTTCACCAAGTTTTATTATTTTTATTTTTTTTTGCGGGTTTCTTTGTTCGCTCTCCCGAGTTCATTTTAATATCCTGCCTTATTTTGAGTCATTTATAAAACAAGTAAATAATACATTAAAAAATGTAAATAAGTTGTGTGGAGGGAAACTGGTATTTTCACTCGTCTGCTGGTGTTTCTTTGATTTTGCCCGCCTCCCGCAGCCCAACTAGAAACTCTGTTAAGGCGGCGAGAGAAAGCGAAGGAGGCTTAGTAAACACTTTTTTTTTTCCTCCTTCTGTCTGCTGCTGGTGTGTGTTTAGTTTAGAGGGCATGCCAAGAGGCTGTTTTTCCTCGGGTCGGGCGTCTGTAAACAAGTAGTACAGTGGCAGCCAAGTCTACCACAATCGAAGGTGGCACACTCTTGAAGTCTGCATGAAATGTGTGTTTGTCTTTTTTGGCTGTTTCTTCTCTCTCTCTCTCTTTTTTTTTTTTTTTTTTGTGGGACATGGCATTCCTTTGCATTGTATCCTAGCTCGAGACAGAGAAAGAAAGGGAGTTTGTGTGTGTGTGAGGGAGAGAGAAAGAGAGAGGCAACCCTAAATCCGATGGGCCGCCAATGGGTGATGAATTATTCCCTGTCTAAGTCACAGCATTGGTGTTATCACAGAGGCTGCCAGTGCACTGGGATGACAGCAGTGACAGCACCCCCCCAGAAAAGATTTAGCACTGACAAGTGATACTTCCTCATAATACATCTCCCTGGCCCTCTCCCCTGTCCCTCTGCTCCACAGCCTCTCTATGCACACACTATGCTGTTTTTTTTTTTATTTTTATCCCTCAACTTGTATTTGTTTAAGTGGGCAAGATGGTGTTAGGGGTCTTTATTTGTCCCACTCTTGTGCCACAAGACCACTATATGTAGTAGATCACCTTGGATGGAGGCATGAGCATAAACCCATACTCCAAGTTGTACACAAATACACACAAGTTGTACGCGAAGGACTCTGCTTGTCACCGTGCTCCATTAGGGGGCTCTCGCGTTTAAGGAATGCATGTTATGTTTTTTTTTTGCTTGAACAGTAGTACTAAAACATATTTTCCCCACTTGTTTTCTCTTTTTGCTCCCCTCTGTTTCTTCTTTTTGTCCTTCTTTTCCTCTCCCCCTGCTTTGCAGAAAAGGTCGCGCATCGCCTACAGTGATGAGGTGCGCAACGAGCTTCTGGGAGATGACGCCATCTCCTCCGAGAGCCAGGTAAGGCGCTAATCAGGGTCCCGAACAACGCCAGTGTGGGTGGCTGACTGGCCCCCCCGGGGGTGAGTAGGTAGGCCCCTCGCAGGGGCCGTCGAAAGCCGAAGCAACGCTATTGTCACCAAGTCATGTGGAAGGAACACTGTTTAATGCAAAGCTGGCCAGCTTGTGAGTAGGCTCGGGGCATGAGACCAGCGTC
Source organism: Hypsolebias antenori (assembly GCA_031762315.1). NCBI lineage: Eukaryota > Metazoa > Chordata > Actinopteri > Cyprinodontiformes > Rivulidae > Hypsolebias > Hypsolebias antenori. Next base: position 31,307,525 of record JARVGS010001636.1, on the reverse strand, counting down.
TGGCCAAAGCCAGATTGTGACATGCACACCCAAAAAAAAAAAAAAAAAAGCACAATTCAGCACATATTTCAACCCAAAAATCCCAGTCCCTCCAACCGTCCAACAGCTGTTCTTCAGCTGGGAGCCGAATTAGGTCTATAACAGATTCTCACGATCAACGCTCAAAGATACAGACAACCAAATAAACACAGACTTGACAAAAATTCTCATTTATTATTTGCAGATATGTTATTGGGGCTCAAACATTTCAAGAATTATTAAATAACATTAAATTTTCAAAGAAATTCAATGACACTCAAAATTTTTTGACATCTTATGGATATTTATCTTTTATTGCAGTCAAATTGTTCTTGTTTATTTAAACAAAGAGGAGGTAGTTCAGTTAACTGTTGAATTTTGACATAAAAAGACCCTTAAATTTTTTAATAGTCAGCATATTCATTGTCATTTACAGAAAAAAAAAAATCCAAAACATAAACAAAAGCCTTCTTGATTTTAGATCCTAATTGTGTAAAATATGACTTAGGATATTTTAAATCAAAATCACACTCTGTAAATGATTTTAACCATTTTTTGACACACTGACTTTAACAACACACTTACCTGCTGCTCAGCGACACAGCTGCCACTCAACCACAACCACTTTCAACTCTGACCAAACGTCTTTTGACTAATTATATTTCGTCTTTTAGACTCGGCTGTCAGCCGGCGCGGGTTACCGCGTCTCAAGGCACACGCACAGTCCTGCGTGCTCACATGCAAATAAATACACACGCTCAAAAAGAAAGCAAGAAAGAATAGTCAAATGCATAATTCACATTTTGTCCCACCGTGTTTTCTGGGAGTATGTTTAGATGCTTCACATCCGAGAAAAGCTAAACAAAGTTGTTATTTTTTTCCCCCTATTATCATTTCAATGCTGACCCCTGAACTGCACATCTTAGAGGCATATGTAGCACGAGCTGAGATTTGTTATTGATATGCATATTCTTGGCAAATTAGCGAGACTCTAAAGTGATTCTGACATTTTTATGCCGAAGCTAGGAGGGATTTGCTGTCAGAAACGCCACTCGTAACAAACTGATGGGTTCTGTCAATATGTTGTCACAGCAAAAACACAAACCAGGATTTTATTTTTCCCACTTTATTAAAATAGAGTCACATACATATAATTAAAACAATAAATAAATAAATTTTGTACTTTGCATTCTTTGAAACAAAATAAACAGCTGTATTTATTTTCCTAATTTTAGATTATTTAAATTTCGGTTTTATTAATGTATATTCATATTAAATTTATACTTATCTTGATTATATCTAAAATAACTTTATGTAAATTATTTTATCCATCTTCAAAAATGTAAATCAACAATTTTTATATTCTTATTGTCTTGGCATGAACTTTTTTTAAAAATACCAAATACTGTACACAATTTATTAATTAATAAACAAAAGTATTTTGCAGTTTTGTAAATTTTACATAATAATTTCAATAAACTATCCTTGCATTAGGACATTGTTTTATATTTATAGTGTAAATGTGTTTCAAAAAATATAATTAGAAATTAAATATGTTTTTATTAGTTTTTGTCTGAAAAATAAACAAGAGAGTGCATTTTGGGGTTAATTTACAACAATAATAATAAAACCAAAATGGATCAAAACAAATCCCTCTGCTTTTACAAAATGTATAATTCGTTCCAAAATACTCACATACACCAAAGGCAAAGAAAAGAGTTCAGGCAGGATGAAAAAGCAAATAAATCGAGGATCTAAATCTTTTCCTTCCAGGTGCCGTGGTTGCTTCGTTTTCTTTTTAAAAGTTTGGGAGATAATGTCTTGGTGTTGCTGTGAGTGGAGTACTCGGAACTTCATGGTGTTTTTTTTAATCTAACGAGACGGCAGCGATAGGAAAGGGGAAAAGATGGTGGGGGCTCGGGCAAGTCGGTCAATTTAATTCCTGACGATCTTAAAGAGGTCGGGATCATTTCATATAGCCTCGGCTGAACAGATCATTACCAGCCACAAATCTGTTGGTTACATGGCAAGGATTTATTGCTAAGTAAATAGGGAGCTGTCATAAGTTCTAAAACTGGCGTGTTGGCCCTGCGATAATGGCTAAAGGACGGTTTAATAGAGTTCGGCATTTATTCGTTATCTGTATGCGGACAGAGACTGAATTGGCACTATCACTGTTTTTTTTTAATAATATGGTAGGCCACCGTTGCACAATTTTTCCTTTTCCTTTTGCATGCAACACACACAAATACCGACACACTCACACAGCAACAAATGCATACCCGTTTTTTTTTTTTTTTTTCACACACGAGCACTATAAGGAATAGTTTCGATTTCAGTCACAGCAGAAGGCTTGGCCACAAGAGATTGTGCTGGTTTGAGCCGGCGTGGTCCAGATTTTACAGCCTACAAAGAAAACAGATTACCACTTGTATCGAATTCGGTATTGGATAAAAAAAAAAAAAAAAATCTTTTTGTTTTAAAAAAAAAAAAGCTGATTATCATAACAGAAAAATTGCAGCAGTGCAATTTTGAATACTGGCTGAAATCACAAAAACACAAGAGAGGAAGGCGCTCATGTAGGAGTAATTATACCGTATTTACTGCTGGATATCTCTTGAGCAACGCAAGAATCGCTGGCCGCAGTGAAGAAAAGAAAAATAAAGCAAGATGGGAAGAAGCAGGAAGAAATGACAGCTCAATATATGCCTTGTATGGTTTTAATCAAGCCTGCATGAGGACTTGCAATCAGTCAGGCAGCACAAATGAGCTAGAACAAGTTTTGTTTGGTATCCATTGACTGATGCCAAATCTGGGGTGTGGGATCCCAGACCCAAAACCACCACATTCACATCTCGTTTTCAACTTTGGCCTTTTCAATAATGCGTTCTTAGCGGGGAGTTATTGCTCAGCTTAGAAAAAAAAAAACACTTTCCACTCTAAAGTGCGTCTTGTCACTGCCAACATTTTCAAGGGTAAGAACTCTTTAGAAAGCTTGCAGCTATACTTGTTTACTTCCTACGTTTCAAATATTGACTATATATTTTCTTTAGTTCCAGCGTTACAGTGAAGTACTATTGACATATTTCTATTATTAACAAAAATGATGTAAGAACTGTTTTTAGATGCTTCAAAAAATTACAGCAGGATTGTGGTATTATGTGCACGACTTTATATTGTGAGGTTGTTTATTGCTTTGAAAATATTAATCTGCACCACTTTACAATAAGGCTTCCCTTATGGTGGCTAATAGTTTATAGATATGTTATTAATTCCTCTATACTGTAAACACTTTACTGCTTATTATGCATTAATTAAGAGTGAGAGAGAGACAAAACTGTCCTGTTTCTTAACAAATAGTGAGTCAAATCTGTCACAATAAGCATTTGAAAACCAATTTTTTTAGCATATAATATTGTACTTTATCACTGCATTATAAGTATCTACAACTAATATTATATCCTGAATAATTTGGGTTTACAAATGCTTATTGTGCTAACAAGGTAGTAACTTAGTCTGAAATGTTAAATATAACAACTTTAGATGAAATGTATAGGTGAACAGATTTGACTCACTATTTGGCAAGAAACTGGTCAGTTTTGTCTCTCTGTCACCCTTAATTAATGCATAAGCAGTTATTAATGATTTATAAAGTGTTTATAGAGGAATTAATAATATATCTATAAACTATTACCGGTAGTCATCTAAATGGAGAGCCTTATTGTAAAGTGGTACCCATTAATCCTATATTTATTGTTATATACACAATATTTAATTGGGTTGACTGTATATTTTTAAGATGAAGGGAATACCAAAGTCAAAGAATCATTTAGAAAGATAAAGAGAGGGTTTTATTTCAGTCCACAAGATATAAGATTTTTTTGCAAGTTTAAAATGAGAATTATTTTATTAATTAAATACAAAGTGAGGCTGATAAAGCTGGAAGAGAGTCCAGAAAACACACAGATTGCTGTCAAGTTTATAATGTCAAATTAACTTTTATTCTCCTTAATTGATCAGAAATTAACACAACTGTATGCATTTGTAAGCTAAACTTCAGTAAATGCAACTTTTTTGGTTGTTAAATATGTAGGATTCACAAAATGTACCTGTTTTCTTCAACTTCACCTTATAAGAGAACCCCAGATGGGTAACTTTTTTTTTTATTTTAATGGACATATTTAATTTCTAATGGGAATATGATCATGTCAGTTTTATTAAAGATGCAGGATTTTTCTTCAGTAGACAAACATTTCATATTTGCATCACATATTTTTAATCATAAAAAATGTTTATGCTAAGGTTCAATTTTCATCTACTGTGACTATCCTAATAATATTCAGTTCTTTCTCACGTAGCTTTCCATAAGTAATTTGAACGACATGTACCTTTATTTATTTATTTATTTTATTTATTTAGAAATGTATTCATTTTAAAATACAATACAAAACAATCCCATATATGATACGAATACAAAATATAAAATGAAAGGTAGCAGAAGCAAGAAAAAAATCTTATTATATCTGCCCCTTTTTTTCAAACAGTCAGTTCAAACAATAATTATCTACAAGTAATAGAACAAAATGAATAACTCTTTCTAATTTTCTAACTAATACAATACACATTAAGCTACTTCATATATTTATTTTTTAACAATTCCGTTTTGATCATTTTCTTAAATGTACACATTGACTTGGATTTGTAAAGGATTTACTTTTGGTTAAATGAAAAGCTGCTGAACAAAAACATTTTTGTGTTGTTTTTGTGTTTGTTTGTTTGTTTGTTTAAACACTATTCTAAATAATGGAGCTGACCTGCCAACTTATATTAGTGATATTCTTAAAATGATCATATTATCTTTAATAGTTCTGTAAACTAACCCAAACGTGTGTTTATTTCATTTCACCAGTCTGACCAGGATCTCCTCATGGGACTTCCAGAAATGGTGACTATTATTCTTGTTGTTGTCTTTTATAAGTATGAAAATTATTTAGAGTATTGTTCAGTTTCAAGTCTAAGAAAATAGCTTTGTTCGAAATAATTCTGCACATATGGCGCGACGGCTGTGGACTCATGCCTCCCACGTTTTGTAGAGAGCTTGGCGAACACTCACTTTCCTATTTTTCTGATTTATAATTAATGTGTGTAGCTGGAGCTGCAGGCCAGCTATGATGAGGTGGTGCAGGAGCTGCGTGGGCTGGAGGTCGAGCGAGAGACTCTGTTGTTCCAGGTGGACGTCCTGCAGGACACCCTGGAGAGCGCAGAGGAGCTGCTGGCTGAGGCACAGAGGGAAGCTGGACAGGCTAGTATGGTATGCCGAGTTCCCAAAAAAATCAACTTCACTTTGAAACAGCTGAGTTCTCAGAGTTTTAGTTGTGAGTTTGTGTTTCTTAATGGAACCGAAACAACCCGCAGGTCGTGTGATGATGAGCTTTGTTTATTTGTAGGAGCTGGAACTAGAGAGAGAAGCCAGGAGGAAACAGGAGAGTCTGGTGAGCTCTCTGAGGCAGGAGGTGGAGAGATTAAAAGAGGTAAAAAAAAAAAAAAAAGGAACTGAAAGGAGAACTTGATGTAAAATCACAGAAGTACTGAATTTGCATATAAAAGTACAGATTATGAAATCTGTTGTGCAAAGTGAAGCTTTTTTTTTTTTGTATGTTTAACATAATTAAAAACCATCTGAAATGTTAAAAGCCAGATGATTTATGGATTCAAAAAATAATGGTGTGAACGTTTACTACTTTTAAAGAGTAAAGTTCATATGGAGAAATAAAGTGAAGCAAATGATATCACTTTAAATTCTGTGCGAGAAAATTAGTTTGTTGAAGGTTTAAATTTCAGATGTTGTTTGGAGGAAGTTTGAGATGACGTAGACCGTTTTTTGTAGACCATAATTTTTTTTTTCTGCAGCTGCCTCTTAAACTTTCATAATCAATAAAATAATCTCTTACTGTAATGTTACACAAAACTCTTGTGTACAGCTAATATGTTTACGAGAAAAAAACATACAGCATAAAATTTGAGTAGATATAATGTTGACAATGAAATATGATCTTTATACAGATTTTTCATATTAGTAGTGAACATTTGGACATTTATTTTAATTTAAGATGAAGAAATGAACACAATGTCCTGCCAATCAAAACACTTAAGTAAAAAGGAGCATTTCTTGAAACGATGCATCTCGCTTCTCAACTTCTACGCTAAAAGTTTTAAACCGAAATGTTGCCCAATCTGTTAGCACTCAGAATTTATGTTGGGGATGACTCTCAGCTACTACCACTTCTCATTTTAGCTCAATATCTGTAAAATAGAAAGAGTTACGGCCATTTTATTGTTGGTTGTAGTAGACTAACTGTCGCAGCCACCTTTGCTCCAACAGTTAATCTGTATTTGTGCATCCAATAATTGAGTTCTGAAAGTTTAATAAACTCTGTTCAGTTGTTTATGAGATATTTTGTAAACAAGCATAAACTCAGACATGTAAGCAATTATATAATTAATCTTCTTTTGTGGAGCGTTTTACTCAGTTTCTACTTTTAACTAGAATAATGCTTCACTTTCTAATGGTTGGGTCATGCATTAGAAGTTAAACCATCCATTAGTAGTTTGGTGATTGACTAATCAGTGATTAGAGAACAAGCAAAACCAAAATGTATTTACAGGTAATCACTTGGAAAAATCTGATGAGTCCAGATGTTAGTTATGTATAGAGGAATGGGTTGGTATTTTGCTTTTTTAACTATCGAATCAACTTTTTTTTTTTTTAACGCTCATATTTATCGTATACGGTAAATAAGCCTGTCGCAACAAACAATAAATCAATTAATCGCATGATAAATGAAAATTATCAACCTCATTTTTATTTATCGGCTTTATCGTTTCTTCGTGTCTCTCTCTCTCTACTGAAGACACTGGATGACAAAAGGCTCAGTTCCGGTGCTCTGTACTGACTCCTCACTTTCTCCTGAAAAACCATTTTAACATCCAAAATTGTGTTTTTTGATCGTCAAAAGCTGCTAAGCTGAGAAGCTAAGCTACGAGCTAAGTTAACAGGCCGGCCTCGGGGGAAAAACCTCCGTCTTGTCGAAGCTCCAAAATTCACGGTTGAAACCCGTGCCTTCATGTAAAAAGTTGTTTTTCTCTGCAAAAAGAAGCTGAGAGTTTATTGATTTTTTTTTTTAATTAAAAGCTTTGTGTGAAAAAATGCTATGCTAAAGAGTTCAAACCACATAGAGCGTCCGCCATTTTGAGAACCAAGAGAGACAGCCCATGTCACGTCAAGGGGCCTCTCCCATTTTTCTTAAAGAGGCACACTGCCTGCTCCCTCACTATCCACCCTTTGGTTCAAACAGTCTTATACTGCCATCTGCTGGTCGAAAAAAGGTACTACATGCAAAATAAATTAAACATTTCTTCTTAAATGTGACAATAATTACTAATTATTGTCACATTTCAAACAATATTATCGTTTATTGCAATAATTTCTGAGACAATTAATCAACCAGCAAAAGTTGTTATCACGACAGGCCTACATATAAATAGATTTTATACATTTATAAAATTTTAGTCTCAACCTTCTGAAGTTGTCATTGGAATTCAGCTTAGTGTGTTCAGTGTTAGCCCAGCTTGTTTCAGGAAGAGCATTTGGTGTAAAACAAGTGCAAATTGTGCATGTGAGTTCACTTGGTGTAGTTTTAAAATACTCCAGTTCAACGGGCAATAGTCTATTTTTATTTGTTTTTTTCATATGAACTGTGGCAAAAAGTTTGCAAGTCTTTTTCCCCCCCACCAATAAAAGTGTCATTAAAATTGTAAGTTTGGATGTTCACATAAAGTTTACTGATGGAAATTTTTCTTTTGTGACTTTTTTTTTCTTCCTCTTTGCAGGAAATGAACAACAAGCCACCTGCTTCTGTGAACGTGACGGATGAAGTAACTAGTGCGCAGCTGATAAATCACGTTGGCCCAGAGGTGATTAAAGGTGCTGAGAGAGAAGAAAAGGACTCCACGCTGTGTGAAGCTCACGGCGGCAACAAAGCCAGTGAAGAAGAGCAGGAGGTTTCAGTCAGAGCGGCACCGGATGAACAAAGCCTCCTGACAAAGCTGCGGAGGATGGTCAGTCCACCCTTGAGCCAATCACTTGCTCTGGACAACCAGGTCTCCATCGATGGAGTCCACCAGCGGCCGTTTAAAAACCACACGGAGGACGGGCGGGACCTTTCTCCGGACAGGAACGACTCTGACAAAAGTGCCTACGAGGACGCGTCAGCTGAGACTCCGGAGCAGGAGATGTTTCCAGGTGACGGAGACCTGCCTCTCGATTCAGAGAACAAAGAGAACGGTTCGGCTCACGGCGAGACCCTGGAGCCCAGAAACCCCGAAGTGTGCGTTTTGTCCTAATTCTAACAGACTCATGACGTTTGTTAGCAATTTGGTACAATTCAAGAGTTCTTTGAGTTTATTTTTATCTCCCGTTGAAGCGGAAACGTTAATCATTTGTCACTTTAAGGGAAATGGCCAAACATTTGTTACCGGTAGTTGCAGCTTCTTACATGTGTTTGCTTTTTTAATTTTTATTAATCCAATAGTGTCTATTTTTAGATCTGCACTGAAAACATTTTAAGGACAGTTTTGATTTTTTTTTTTTTTTTTTTTGACATTTTATAACCCCCCCCAAATTTTTTTTTTTTGTAATTCCCACCAAAGAAGCTCAGGTCTGATTCAAAAAAACAAAAACAAAAAAAACCAAACTTTTTTGTTTGTTTGTTTTGTTCTAAACATTCAGTTAAAAATATATTTTTATTCTACCCTCACGTTTTTAACACAAGGATTGTGAGGAAAAATACTCCAGTTGTGGCTTGATGCAAATCAAAATGTGTTCAAAATATACTGAGTTTCATAATAACCAGAAAGGGACCGTTACTGTTTTGTGCCCACATTATTATTTCACTTCAAAATACACGTTTGTTTACATGGAGCAGGTTTATGTCATATCTGACTCATTTAGCTGATGGTCATACAGTAGTTCCTCGCTACTTCGCGGTTCGTTGATCGCAGATTTGCTCTGTCACGGTTTTTCAAAGTAAAATTGGACGTGACACAATTGGCTGAACGATGGATGAGCCGCACGATCGGCATGCAATTTTTATTTTAAATAAACGATTTTAAATTATTTAGCACCTGCGCCTCTGTGCAGCCCATGCTGCAGGATAAACTTCCTGGTGCAGCTGATCAGCTGATTTGCCTGCAGAGCTGAGAAGTGGGCGTGGCCAAGAGTGCTTGCAGATAGCTGAGAGCAGCAGAGAGGGAAATCATGACATTCTGTCCTCTTTTAGAGCATTTAGAATTTGGAAACATTAAGAATATTGCAAGAATGAGGGAAGGGTTTAAAACGCCTTCATATCTATATATAAATAAATACTAAAAATACTTACTACCTGTACTACTATTCCTCCTTTGTGATTTTTCACTCATCACGGATCTTCAGGGTACAGATCCCCGCGATAAACGAGGGCCTGCTGTACAGATTATCTAACAGGGATTCATCTGTTTCCCACATTCTGAAACATTCTTGTACGTTTCTTTCACCACACTTGTTTTGCTCGGACGTTTTGTGGAAATTTAATTGTTTTTGCACTTTTTAAATGTCTTCTATCAGATTGCAGAAGCAGCACTCCTTTTCAACCAGTTGCACCAGTGAGAAATAATCAGCTGATGTGTTGAACTGTCTGCCTGCACAGCAGTGCTGTGTGTTTGCACATTTTTTTTTTTACTTCATGTGGAACGTGCGGACGTTGGCCACTTTGGGTGTCTGATTGCTGTAAACATTTAATACTTTGTTGTTGTTGTTTTCCACACTTTTCCTTCTGCGCTAAAAGCAGCTGGAAAATATTCACCTCGTTTGTGTTTCTTTGCATGAAGACATATGCAAACACCTTTTATAAACTTTAAAATGGTTGATCTGCGTCATAAGATATATATTTGTAATTTTGCACCTACTTTCGCACATATTTTAATCTGATGAATGCCATTTATTGCAACCAGATGCATTTTAAAGGGGAATTCAAGTTTCATTTTTGTTCTTTTCATAAGCATGTCAAGCATCTAAACTGCTTCTATGAGAAATATTTTAACACATTTATGGAAACTTGAACATCTGCAGAACATGATCAGTGTTGATGGTTCAAAGCAGCATGAAAAAGTTTTGCCTTTATAGCACATTTCTGTTTCGCTTAATGCTGGTTCTCGTGGTCCCATATTTGACTGTTTATTGTGTTTGCTGCCAAGATACAACAAATGTCACTACCACCTGTAATGCCTCAATGTTTTTCCTCTACAATAGAGCTGAGGTGCTGTCTCATGGAGGGCTCAGAAACTATCTCCGTACGTCACAAGTCAAACGTTTTGGTGTTGGATGGTGATCAGGTCAAAGGGATTTTTTTTTTTTTTAATTTTGTAAAAATCCTTTAAATGTTGCAGAGTGGTCAGCACTCGCCTTTTAAGACATATCTAATGGGGTAATTTTTGTGTAAAAATGAAAACGTGTTTTTAAATCAATGCCTTTTGTGGGTCTGATTATTTCGCTCTTTTTCTACGCTTTGATATGTTCACCTGCAGGGGTTGAGGAAGATTTGCATCAAAATAAAGAGTAAAATAAATGTGGATGTTGATTTGTCATTTGTTTTGCGTTTGCTTCTTTTTACACTTGTAGAAGAAACGATAAAACACGAAACGACCGCGAGCAGCTTTACTGAAGCCTTGATGAAAAACCAAATAAATGATGAGGCGAGCCGGCTGCGGTGGTGCACGTGGAAGAAACTCCTGACTGCAGCAGAGTTACACAAAAAGTCCAATGAAAAACCCAACATGTAGTGGAGTTTGTCCACCAGATGGCAAAGTGGATCTTTATTTAAAGAAAAATCAGAACTTGATGTGTTGAAGTGATTTAAAGTGAACAGAACTAAGAATACATGTCAGTAAGAAACAATTTACAGGCTGTTTTAGGTGTATTGTAGTTTCTAACAGCCTGTAAATCTTCAATCAGACAAAGTAATTTGTGCAAAATCAAGTAATTTACCAATATGTGCTGTGTCTTGCATAAACAAAAAGCGTGTTCACAAGCTGTAAGGATTCTGCCTGAGATTAAATACAATATCAGGAAATTTTGTACTGAGAAAAAAGGCATCCAGTGAGATTTATCAATAAAAGCTCCATTTGGACGAAGCTGGGGTCAAAACAGGCCTTTCTCTTTCTTCAGCTTCAGCTGTTTCCATTGCGGCAGGCTCACAAAGTCGTCTTTGGAGATCCCGAATACACAGAGGAAGTCCGCGTCACCGAGGTGTTTCTGACAAAAAGGCCACAAGATTGAATGAAAATCACCGGACAGGGAACAAAAGGCCTAAGACCGCATTTTCTTACTTTACACCTAAATTAATACTGATTCCATGTTAATAACAAGATAAGAATCGTGAACACGGGACATAAATGTGAACGTTCAGTTCAGAATGGTAAGATTGAAAGGTAGATAATATCTTATCTGTTTTATTCTGACCAGATTGACACACTGACTAGTCCAAGCAAGGCCTAAATTAAAGTGTATTGTTGCCAACTAAAGACACCAATCCTAAACATTTCTAACAATTCGCGAGAATGCTCGTTTGTAAATCTTTGCATTGCAGTCAATTTTATAATAAACAGTTATTTATATCACTTTCTATGCTTTTTGTTCTTTTGGCTGAATCAAACATTTTTTTTGACAAACTGAGGTCTTTAAAGAGATATCTACAACAGGTAAGATATTAATTGTTCATACTATTTGCAAAGAACCACATTGTAAACTGTTTAAACAATCTCAATGAGGACAGTCAAACCAATAGATTGTTTTCATGCTGTTTTAGCAGCATGGGGTCACTAATGCAGACTTTATTCTGCGTGCTCCTGTTTTCGTTTAGAAACACGTGAACACGCACCTCCTTCTCACGGGGGTTGACTCCTTCAGGGAGCTCGCTGCTCTGCTTGTTGATCAGTTCGTCTGGTGGAAAGGTCTGAAAGACTTTTTCCTTCTCAGCGATGCTCTCCTCCTGGAAAATTATATTAAGGAAACAAAGATACTTAGTCTATATCACTAATAATTTAATTGATCACATTAGTGTCATTTAAAGAAACATATGTTGTTTTAGGATGTAGAGAAACTGAGATAGAAAAAACCTGTGGTAGAAAGCTGCTCAAATGCAAGTTTTTTTTCTTGTCCCTGATAATTTCAGTTAAAATAACTGCGCAAACTCACCCACAAAGTAAAATTTATATATTTTTTAATGGATAACAATGTTAAACTTAACATTTTTCTTCCTAACTTAATGTTCGGCAGCTATACTTTTGAATTTTGATATGTAGTTTATAAGGTTTTTGCATGCGGAAACCCTAACAGTTTAAAAATGTGGTCCTAAGCACAATTATTTGTGTTCTTTGGAAAGCTCAAGAAACAAAAATGAATAAATAAATGAAAATAAAATCACTGTAATGTCACTTTAATTGGTGATTTTTGACTCATCTGTGCTGCTGATTATCCATGCTGCTGATCTCATGCTGCTGATATTCTCATGCTGCTGTGTTCACTCGTGCCCATCTGCTCACCACAGACTCATGTTCAGGCTGTTGTTTAATAACCATATTTTTTTAACATTATTAGCGTTTGTTTAGCATATATATGTTAAATCCTTACATACTGTTTCTTTTTATACTTTATATTTTTGCTATTTTTGTGTGTAACTGGGACTCCGAGTACATAATTTCAGCCCACCTCATGCACCATATGTGACATGAATGACAATAAACTTGAATTTAAAAAAAACAAAAAAAACATACAGCTTTAATAATAACAGGCGCCGCATCTTCTGCTAGCTCCTTCTTCAGCTCTGTGTAGCTCTTTGCTCCCTGGAATAAAGAAAAGATGTGAGTTCTTTTGTCCGTCTTACGATTCTCACACTGCCGTTTGAAAACTCACGCTCCACTTTGACGGATCCCAGGCGGCGAACCAGCCAGTGAACGTGGGCGGCTCGAACCCCTGTTTGATCATGACGATGGGCGTGTCTGGATCTCTGTCTCCTGGGTGTGTGCGCAGGTACTCCTGGCTCGTGGTCACCGCTTCTTTGCGCTCAACCTCGTTGGCCTCTTTACCGATCCACAGAATCAACTAAGGCAGAAAATGACAGGGGAAGTATTGAATCAATGGGGACACACAACAAAAAAAAAAAGCAATCAGCTTTGCTTGTCAATCTGTTTCCTTCTACCTGGTCCCATGTATCCAGTAGCATGACATCATCCTCGCTGAGGTCATCCTGTGTGAACTGAGTTACCTCGCTCACAATGAAGCGACCCGTCTTATTGGAGCATTCAAACAGGCGTGGCTCGTGGTCGATGACCACCTGCTGCAACCTGCGGAGAAAAAAAGATTTAACTTCCACATCACTGCTGATACCTGATAGAGTTCCTTTATTCATAAAACTGAAGGACTGCTGTAATCCACCTGAAGGTTAGACAATCTTCATATTTTCAGTATTGTTTACCTTTTGTCACTCGCATAAGGAGCTTTCCCTCCAAGCAGTTCCCAGAACTCAACGGGCTCCTGACCCTCTGCCACGATCTCCTCAAAGGTTCTCTGCGAGCCCTGACCGATCACAGCGCTCACCTCTTTCGCCATGGCTCTCTCATCCCCGCTTGAGCCCTGATTTAACAATAATAATAAATCAGTCTAGTGATGAAAGACTATAAAGCACCTCTCGCTGCGTTATACTTTGCTTCTGAGGAGCCAGGCTTTCCAATAAGTTTGTTGAAATCATCTTGATGAGACGTTCTTCAAGTTTTCTTTGAAGATCTTTTACGGTTTGTACTTGGACGTCGGCTGCCTTTTGTCCACTTTCTGTTTAGTTCTTGCAGCTGATCATGACGTATTGTTCAGTGTGTGATTAAAAGATAAGAACATTGACAAGCGGAGAAAGCAGAAAAACTTTCAGGCCTAAAATAACTAGTTATGCACTTAAACAATATCTGAAAGTCACGTTTTCTATCAGAAAACCTGAAACAGGACCTGAAGGAGTCTTCATCGTCCAACTGATCATTGACTGTATGGCAGCTGCAGGTACCACTGTATCTTTAAGTGTCTTTAATCCAATGTTGTACTTTTATTTGTAGGCCTGCGCTTTATAGATTATAAGGCGCACTTAAAATCCTTTAATTTTCTCAAAAATAGACAGTGAGACATAATTCGGTGCGTCTTGTGTTTTAATTCTGGTTGTGCTCACTGACCTCGAACTGATTTTATGTGGTACAAGTAAACAATGTTAAGAGTTATTGTGAACGAGCTGAATAAAGTTAGACTTATTTGACTGTTTTGTTTTTGCTTAATGCATCTTATAACCCAGTGCGCCTTATAGTCCGAAAAATACAGTAATGTTTGTTACAGTTGCTCAGTGTACTTTGTTTTAGCTAAACATGCCAAAACAAAGAACGGGTCATCATTCTTTTTCGTTTTCTTTTTTTTTTTTAACCTAATACACAATAACAAACTATTAATGGTTTATTAAGTGTTTACAACTTAATTAACAACTGCAATATTAACTATTTATTAGTGATTTGATAATGACTAAAGGTACCTTCATTGTAAAGTAGTACCAAACCTTTCAGCTAATAGTTCTTTGGGAAACATGTTTTTGGTGTTAAATACTATAAATTTTATGTCAAACAGTATTATTATTAGTCTTTGTATAAATTCAGTAAAAAAAAAAAAGGTATTTGCAATGTATTTATTTTGTACCACTGCCTAGCAAGTGGCCTTTGTAATTAACACAAAGTGTTTTCCCTGTAACTAATCAGGTAATAGACAGAAAATTAGTTAAAAGTCAAATCCCAAAAGGGAAAAGAAAAAAAAAAACTTTAAAGATATTCAAAAAAAGGCTGAAGAAACAAGAATCATAACTCCTAAGTTTTCAAGAGCTTGGCTCATTTGAAGCAAAATATAAAGAACTAGTGGATATTAGTTCATTGAAAATTACATGGAAATTTTGTTTTAGCTCCTAGATCATAAATATATGCAGAAAATCACATAGCAAAGGGCTCAAAATTGTTTTCGACAATACAATGGACTTAATGTATTTAAGAACGGACTCTTTTACCTTTCCACACCACAGATAAATTCCTGACTGGCTGTTAAGTAGAAACACATCGTTGGAGTTCAGAGAGGAGGCCAGGGCTGGAACCTCTATGGTTTTTGTATTAAATGAGTCAAAACCCCGAACCTGAAACAATCTTACTGGAGGTGCAGGTTCAGAGGAGCCTTTTCTAGAGGTGCCCCCCTAATAAAAAGAAATAGTTCTGTCAGACATAAATTTGGCTTCTGAAATCAGATTGTTTCATTAAATGAATGAAAATGCAGTCTCACCTCAAAGATGACCATTTTTCCCTTGAAAATGGCCATAAAGTGTCTCGGTTCCTTTCCCATAGTTACTCTCACTTGAACTGGTTCGTCGTTGTACTTTTGATCCAAGCTCACGGCCTGAAACGCGGAGGCAGCCAGCTCATCCTGTGAGGCATGACGCCCCTTTAAGGATAAGAAATAAAGACCATTAATTTGAGAACCACAATGAAATATGTTTCAGCAACAATCAGTGTGCACCCACCTGCCATATGTAAAGTAGATAGCACATCCTGCTGTTAACCTGGTAGGTGTAAAGGATCAGGTAGCAGTCTCCTCCATAGAAGTATCCGTATGTTTCTGGGTCCACTGGGACAAGTTCTAGATCCTCAATCCTCCACACCTGAGGACATCAAAAGGAAATTCACTCTGAATTAAGGAATTTCCTTTTCCTGTGAAAATGCTGTGTGAATGCTGAGTGCTGAATTTCTGCTGAAATTTGGTGGAAATGCTGAATTATTAATTAATTAAAGCATAAAACAGAAAACAAAACACTGGAAGAAGAAGCTAAATCTGATCTTACAGCCAAAAATAGCTAAATGTTAACTTGAAGCTAAAAGTTGCAACATGCTAGCTAAATGCAGCAAAAACGTTATCTGAAAGGAACAAAAAGCTAAATGTTGAAAGTAAATGGACAAAATGTCTTCATTTCCTTTTGTTGTTCAAAATTTAAGCTCAAAGACCTGGTTTATGGGATCTGCCATGTTCTGTTTTTGGAACCAGAGTCTGAGCAATGAGACTTTAGGTTCCGCCTGGTCCACATGCAATAAAGGTGTCACATGACCTTTTTATTCAAGCACAAAATTATTCTCAACAGCTAAATACATTAGAAAAATGAATAACTGAAGATACAACAGTGAGGTAAGGACGTTGAGTGCCAAGAGTCGCCACCTGTAAAACTATTTGAGGTGTAATAATTAGATTGTTATAATTATAATAATAATAATTATTATTATTCTTATTCTTATTATTATTATTGTTATTGTTTTACCAGTGACAATGTCCTATTTGTTTACAAGGAGAAGACTGGACTTAAAACCAGCCCATGGGGATGCCGCTCAGATCTAGTTTAAACTTCCCAAGAATGTAGTTGTCTTTATCGGTCAATGGTAGATGAGAAAAGTAGAAATTCAAACAAGCCATTGCCGCAAGGTGGTGATAACTTCAACATTAACCACCCATTAAAATACTAAAGGAAAACTGGAGCGCAGCTAAAGCTCCCAAAACAATTGCCCATTAAAACTATACAGGTAGTCCTTGGTTTACGACGGTCTAGGGTTTACGACGCATCTCCCTTATTCACGTTACGCGGTTACGTCGGTTTTACGTCAGTTTTTACGTCGGTTGATACGTCGGTTTTACAACGTTAAACATTGTAACGCAGCGGCGCAGTGGCGGACGAATACAGTTATGCGGTGCAGCGGCGGAGGAATACAGTACTGTAAGGAGGAGGACGGCGTCACTAGCATCCCAGTAGGCCATTAGCCCTTCATTATGGCTCCCAAAACGCAAGGAGGACTCTTCTGATGGCAGTGCATCGAGGAAAAGGAAGGCCATCACCATGGACTTACGTCGAAAATCGGTCTACGCGCTTGGTAAAACAGGTACGTCATATTTATTTACGTACGTTCCGACTTACGTCAAATTCGGTTTACGACGACGCGTGAGAACGGCTCTCCGTTTTAAGTCGAGGACTACCTGTAATTTCTCAAGCTTTGCATAAGCTACTTCCTCACGCAGTGCTTATGATGTCGCTCTGTCCTCCAGCATAGAGCTGTCATTTCTAACCTGATCCCGGAGCCCAGACCCGCCCGACCCAGATTAGGGCCAGTCCATAATAATGTGCTCAATGTGCAGGCCGGGTTGGTGTTGGGCTTTTGATTGCATCAGTGGACGTGCGCGGCTAATGATCCAGTTATTTGGCAACATGGCTTGCCATACCATCACCAGCCGCACACGGCCATTTGACCGTGCGCTGCCCGACCTTGAAAGAGATAAAAGTTCAGTTGAGCTTCAGATGGACTACTGGCAGCGATCCATCGCCAAATGGATGTTCATTCAGCCGCTGCGCTCAGTGGACGCGCGCGGTCGATGACCCAAACAGGTGAGATCACAAAATATGTGACATGTCAGAGCAGGGTCCATGTCTGAATGATGCAGAATGCAGGCAGAAGCAGGGGGAGCATTTAATGTGCTTTGATGGCCATAAAAGGACAAACACCCTCTCCATTCTGATCTTCTGCCCTCTTTACTCAGCCGTGCACGTCTGCCGACCGTTAATAACTATATAAGAAGCCAAAGCTTAATTAAAAATGTAGGGAGGTGGAGTGTCGGGTTCGGACCTGTAACTACTGTACTGTTAATTTGTCGGATCAGGTAGGATTCGGAAATTATGGCTACGGGCGGGTGCAGGGGCAGGGTCGGATCAGATTTTTTGGATGTGAACGCACCTCTACTCCAGCAGTAGGCAAGGTTCTCAGGACTTTAAGGATCTGACACAGCAGATCATAATGAATATTTTTAGAGGATTTCTGTTAATACTGCCACATGTGGCAATGGGGGAAACACTGATAATGTTAAGCATGCAGACAGGGAGGATTAGTATCGGAATGACAATCTCTTGTACAAAAATATTCCCTTATGTTGCATATTTTATCAAACTCCATGAAAGCTCTGATTACAAAAGCAAACTTGAAAACTCATAGTTTGCTCCTCATGGCAGAACTGTGTGAAGAACGAATCCGCTGACTGCACAACAGCTGACTGAACCAGCGCTCCTATAGAAGTGCATTGTTGACAACTGATGTACCTCCACTTGACCCGTCCCGTTGTCCACCATCCTCTCCTGAGCAGAAACCTCTGGCATCGTGTGCATCAGTGAGGCATCAAATTTCTCTTGTGAGACATGAGCTTAAACAAATGTCAAAACAAAAATCACAAGTCGCTGATTGTTACACAATAAAAGAAAGAGTTGTGTTTGTCTTCTTTTTTTACAATATGAAGCATATTTTTCCAGGTGTTCATCCCCACTAACCGATTTTCCCCCTGGTGTTTGTTTTTCCAAGTCCTTGAGTCTGATCTTTTACAGTCCACTTCTGGAAGAGCTGCCGGAAGACAGCTGACTCTGCCCCATCATTCACGGACTCCACGTTGGTGGTCATCGGGTAGTTCTTTGATTTGATGAAGTCCTGTAACGACACAAACATTGACAACACTGGAACTAAAATGCCAGATCAGTCAAGCAAAAGCCAAAGGTTTTGTGTGACTCACCAAAGCTCTGGACATGGCCGCCTGCCTTTCAGCTTTGTTTGCTTTCTTTCCCTTCCATACGAAAATCTTCAGCCCGCCTTGGTCCACAATATAGCAGTCCTAAAGTGATAATCATGTCATAGAGTATCACTCCAACGTGTGTTTCTAGTAAATAAAATAGTTCTTGAACTTGCTCGAGTCACAACAAGAGACTTAAATGAGACGTTCAGTGTTGCTCAGACTCACATCATGGTTGAGCAGATCCTGAACCAGAGGTCTTGTTGCGACCTCCACAACCTTCATCTGACCGTCCTCATCTGACACACTGAAATCAGAGGTGCAACCATGAGAGTGAAACCAAACTGGGTTCAAGAGCATCACTAAGAGCGAGCAGCTCACCAGTAAAGTGTGAGGCTAGCCTTTGCTTCCTGGTCGACGACTTCATCCGGCTTCCCCTCCGTCAGGTCCGAGGTTCTTTCACCGAGAACACTGTTCATGAGCTCCATGTTCTGAGGAGAGCTGCTTTCTGCATCTCCCTCGATCACTCTGACCTCTGCTCGGCCTCCTCGCTCTCTGTCTCGGATGTCTTTGGACAGCAACATGCCCTGAGAGACAGACGGAGCGCACGCAATGAAAGATTTACATTTATTAAGGTGAAATGGTAAAGATAGGTTTTGTTAAGCTTGTTTTTATTTTCTCTGTAACTTTAGACAAACAGCAATCTATACAATCTAAACAAATGCATTGGGGGTCTGTTAACTTTTGGAGTGGACCTATTTCAAGATGGATGGCACAGCTAATTGACCCTTGCAGAAAGTTTGATAGCAGCTGATGGTCATCACCAACTCATACTTGGAGCACTGATTGTGCAAGATCCTGAAGAAAATGATATCTCAACATAATTTACAAGATATGACCAACATAAGATGATCTAAGCCATAAATCTGATAAAATGTGGCAGGTGGTATGCATTTTTTTTATTCAACCTTTATTTATACAGGTTAATCCCAATGAGCTTTGGGGACTCATTTAGAAGAGAAACTTGAATTTTTAACAAGGAGTGATGACAACAGTGGACAACAACAACAATATAGTAATAAAAGATGCATACAATTTTTTAACAAGTTAAAATAAAATGACAACCAAAAGGACAATCAAAAGGAAAAGTGGCGAAAAAACTTCTAGATAATAAGGCAGTGTAGAAAACTAAAAACAGGAACGTGTCTGCATTGGTTTTTCCCAGGAACTTATTATGTTTGAAGCCACTTAGAGAAGTCAAGGTCGAGAGTTTCAGAACTTTTTGCAAGATATTCCAGGAAACAGGAGCGGAGTAGGAGAAGGCCCTTGTCCCTAGTTCAGTCCTCACTGAGGGGACACTGCAGGTAATAATGTC
>JARVGS010001636.1:31229112-31241619 GCA_031762315.1 Hypsolebias antenori | reverse complement strand
CATCTGCGTACCACTCACCTGAATCTCCTCGCTTTCTCCTCAGATCCAGACACCCGTTTCCAACCACTAGCCCCGTTACCTGCAAACAATAAATATATATAATCACTTTTTGTACTCTGCCTCCGTCTGCATTATTGTTGGGTTCCTTGCTCACTAGACCGGAGCACGCGACAGTGATGGGGAAAGTTGGGTACTCTGGTTTCCTCCCATAGACCAAAAACATGCATGTTAGGCTGATTTTGTAACTCTAAATTGTCTCTAGGCATGTGAGACAATGAATGGTTGTCTTGTTTGTCTCTATGTGTCCCTGTGATGGACTGGAGACCTGTCCAGGGTGTCCCCATCTCTCGCAAAGTGATAGTTGAACATGGGCACTGGCGACCTCCACGACCCAAAAAGGAAGAATTGGGTAAAGATGATGGATGGATGGATGGATGGATGGAGAACGTTCTCAGCTATAAGCACACCAAATTTCAGCTCTCTATGTGTACAAATAGCTGAGTTAATGCTATTTAAAATTAGCTTTGGTGGCCATCTTTAATGTTTTGAATTCAGGATTTATAGGCAATTGTTCTCAACTAACCCTACACCGAATTTCAGCTCAATATCTTTTTAAATAGTTGAGTTGTTTGTAAAATACGTCGCCATATTAACTTAAAATGCCAATAAAAGTAATAGCACACGGTGCTAACCGGTCGTTTTGATATAACATTTGTGGGGGTACACATTGCAGTTCAGGCCGTACTAAAGTTGATGGAAGAGCAAGACCCTTTTCAGGTGGATAATAATAGGTGGCTGCCTTTCTAGGCAGTCCCCAACTATATAAGAATGCCAGTTTAAAATACTACAGATAACAATAAAACTAATTTAAGCTAATTTTTAATAAAGCTTTGCAGAATCAATACATCTTCGCAAATATCTAGTTTTTATTTCCAGGTCTTCGAAATGAAAAATTTGTACCGACTATGGAAATGACATTTATTTACGCTTTGAAATCTACATATAAGCCCAGCAATAATAATTGTTGCCCGCTAAATGATGCTTAAACCTGATCAGCTCTTCAACAAAGAAATCCAAATCTAAATAAGATCAATAGAAGGTGACTCTCCTCGCCCCCATAATAAAAATGTAATGAGATATGTTTATATCCCTCTTTTCTACTTGGGATATTTAAATGCCTGTTTATCTTTGAAATCTGACACACATACTGACTTCTTGGTCTTGAAATGGTAACAGATATTTCAGTGTCAGAGAAGCAAAATGGGATTCATGGCTCCTGTGGGAATTCTTGGAGCAGCACAAGGATCATTTGCTAATGGCGTCATCTGGCTGAGGGTTAGTGTTTCTCACCGGGGGCAGAATGAATTCAGAAAGTTGACCATCTTTGTCCATTTTTTTGTTTGTTTTTAACATGTAAATTTATGTTTTTACATCCCCGCTATCTGAAAATGGAGACTTAACATAGTATATATATATATTTCACTGAGGCCATAAAGGCAGGATGAAAAAAAGATTGTGTTTTGTACAGAAAGATGGAGAGGAAGACGGAAGGAGTGAGACGAAGGGGGAGGAAAAGCGAGGAGAGAGTTACTGGCCATAAAGCAGGTTGATTAGATTACAGAGCAATGTATAACAGGCCATTTGTTACACACAGAAACAGACCTCGTCTGAAGACGTCATTTAGAATAAGGAGCAAATGTGCACATGTATTAGTGAAAATGCCCCAAAAAAGACATTCGCATATTTTTCCTCCACATGTGGGTTGCGTTGTGATGTGCTGCAGGAAGAACAAACCCATGATAAAAACTGATCCTTGTAGACTGAAACATACAGGTAAACACATACAATAGAATAAATGTTGATGGGTTGTTTAGTAGAAGAGAGAATGAATTTACTGACAAGACTAAAACCATCGAGCATCACTTGGGACACAAAGGGAGACAAAGTGCCACGCCCAGTCGACGCAGAGCACACTGATCAACTTGATGAAGTCTACAGACCTCACAACGACATGAAACTCTGACACATGCTAAAAGATATGCTGCCTCACAGACCATCATCCATGTTTCAGAATTACCTTTGACATGGCCGCACCACGATCGGTTTTAACAGTCTGACAATATAAAGACATTCAATTCAGTTTATGTACAGTACATAGCGCCAAGTCACAGCAGAAGTCGCCTCAGGGCACTGAACAGAAACATTCATAATTTAACACTATCTGAGCAGACTGCTTTGAGTTTAACTCCATCGCAGAACTCTCTTCTTGAGCAAGCATGAAGGTGACAGGGGAAAGGAAAACCTCCCTCATGAGGAAGAAACCTTTAGCAGAACCAAACTGGTCATCTGCTTCGACCAGCTGGGACTGAGAGGAACAGATGCACAACGGCAGGTTGAGAATCACGTTAAAATAGAATCAAGACTTAAAAGAAAGGCTTCAACCCACTGTTTGTTCACGAGTTGCTGAGTGACGATTTGTTCCTCCTTGTTTATTACTGGCTTTAAACTGCCCTGGTTTTTATTCTATATGTCATAGAAAGCTTTTTGAACAACCTCAGTTTGGAGAAAAACCGTTCAGTTCTCACCAGAGTGACACGCGAACAGCTAGTCTGAACAGACTAAAACCAAAAGAGGTTTGCTTCCATCTTAAAACGACAATCAAAATAATAATAAGAAATGAAAAAATGACGAGGTTTGTAAAGAAAACCATTGTTATTCTGACAGAAATATTATGATATTCCTGCTGAAGTGCTCAAGGCTGCGCTAAGAAGCTCCATCTAGCTGCTGCTGCTCTTTAAGCTCGCAACCAACCATCTGATTCTATAACTGTGTATTGTAAAACTGATGGCAGTGAAAATTATTTTTAATGGCATATGAACTTCTATATTTTCTGAGATAAGGGTCATTTAAAAATGTCGACATTCCACTGTTAGGGAATTTTAGGTCAAACTTTATGGCTGAGTGTTAACTCTGCCCATGAACCATATGTTTGGGTTAGCAGAGAGAGCTGGATGAGGAGCTGGATGAGGCTACAGCGTGCAGATGTTGCTCCAAGGATGCTTCCGAGTCCGTGAGCTCACCTGAACTGATACGAGCATAAAAACAAGCTTCACACACAGCCCAAGGCAGATTCTTGTGACTGGGCTTCATGCATGTACAGGTACTTCATGCATATTTGTGTAACCTGTCATGAACATCTGTCCTTGCAAGTAAAAAAAAAAAAAAAAACATAAAAATCTCCTGTCGTTGAGTGTGGCTTCTTTTGAGTAAGTGAGAAAAAGCGAGCATGTTTTTCTTCAAAATCCACTTTCATCTTATCCGTTAGCTCATCAATCCAGTCAAAATGAACAATTTATCCAAACTGAGGTTGTTCAAAAAGCCATCCACAACAGGTAAGATATTGACTACCGGCACTCAAAACCATAGTACAACTCTCACGCAAACAGATCCGAATAACTCCTTTAAACTCACTCGCTC
This sequence comes from Hypsolebias antenori, assembly GCA_031762315.1. NCBI lineage: Eukaryota > Metazoa > Chordata > Actinopteri > Cyprinodontiformes > Rivulidae > Hypsolebias > Hypsolebias antenori. The sequence goes on along the minus strand of JARVGS010001636.1, from coordinate 31,238,142 downwards.
TCCTCAAGCAGGAGGTTGAGAAGCATTAAGTGTAGAACCACTAGACTGAGGAACAGGTTCTACCCTCATGCTGTTAAACTCATAAATCCCTAACCAGGAAAATCACTGTAATGCCACTTTAGTTGGTGATATGTGACTTATCAGTGCTGCTGATTATCCATGCTGCTGATCTCTTGCCTTTAAGTTGCTGTATTCATACCCATCTGCTCACTACAGACTCATGTTCGTGCTGCTGTTTAATATTTAATATACCATTTGATATACCGTATTATTTTACATTATTAGTTTTAGCATATATATATATATTCAACACTTGTATACTGTTTCTTTTTATACTTTATATTTTTGCCATTTTTGGGGTATAACTGGGACCTTGAGTACACAATTTTGTTCACACTCATGTACTACCCTGTTATGCAAAAGACAATAAAGAACCTTGAACTTTGTGATTTTAAAACAATGGCTTTAGAAACTGATGTGTAAGGCAAATTTTCATGCGGAAGATAATAAGCCAAAAAATATATGTGCAGTGAAAAGACATAATATCACAAATGTCATGAAGTCACTGATCTGTAGTCAGGTAAGGATGTCACGGCAAAAGTAATTTTTGCACACACTGTGGGTGGGCAGTTTTTTTTTTTTTAATCTATATTTTATTTTTATTGTCTTTTTATGGTTGTGTTTTTCTGGATTTTTTTTTCTCAGATGAGCTGTCTTAACAGCTTGGATACAGAAACGCTCTCTCTTTTTTATTTTTTCTGAGTTTACATGAACTCGCTGAACCAGGAACCTGCTGCTGACCACACATACAAATGAACTTGTCTGAAAGCGTACGCCCTGTGTTTGTTGGTTTCGTACAGTTTAAAAACGACAAAAAGAAGAAACATTGTTATAGATATAAGTGCATGTTAATTTGTGTTTTGATAATTATTTTATATAAATATTTGATGAGTCAATTCTAATTGGTTGACAAAGTAAAGTAGGAGAGGAGAGGGATTTGTAATAAATGCCTAAAAAGCCTCTCATCGATTTGGCGTGTGGATTTGGATTTTGGACATGCATCTTTTGTGTTTTTGCTATTTTACATATAAACAGTTTAAACTTAACCATCGTGGTCCTGAGGAGATTTTGCAGCTGGAAACGGATGGAGAGGTGGAGTCTGGAGTGTCAAGCTAAGGCTCCATGGAAATTGTTTTTTTTTAGAAACCTACACCCTAACAGGGTTTACTGGCCACACTCTTTTCCAAAAGGATGAAATAACTGCGGAGTCATGGCTCTTGCCTCAGACAGCCAGAATATCAATAAAGTATTCCATTACTGTAAAAGGACAGAGACAGAGAGGAGAGAGGCATGGAGACAAATGGATGGAGAGAAGAATCAAATCAATGGGTCGTGTGATTCGGTTTAGCTCTGAACTTCAGGTTCTCTTAGTGCAAAGCAGGAAACACAATCTTTCACAGACACATTTCATAATGACATTAAGATAACGCATGAAAAGACTGGTTAAATTTAATAGTTGTACAATAGGAACGATAGAAAAAAAACAGCTAAGTCTGGATTTATCGCCTTGCCAAGCGGCTGTGGAGGCGTTAATGAGCGTTTGGAGGAGGACGTGGTCATATCTTTGGTTATCAAGGCATCAGGGCGGCCAGTCTGGCTTCCTGCCAAGTTTTCTGGTTAAACGGACGTCTGGAGATCAAGTGAAAGTGCAGGAAAAGGCAGTGATGGGCAGGGAGTGGCCAAAGCTTGTGGTGATGAACGGAAGAGAAAGGAAGGGTGGAGTGAGGAGGGCTGCGGGAGGGGGAGGTGTGATGCTCAGAGTGGTATAAAAGCCCTCCACACTCCTCAGTCTGATGTCCTGTTGCTTCAGGAGCACCTCGAAGCCTCCAGCTCTCCATCTTTCATCCGTGACAGAGAACAGAACCAGAGCAACCATGAGCCACTCTTCCTCCACCTCCTACAGGCGCACTTTTGGAAGCCCACACCCCATCACCCTGTCCTCCTTCACCCCCGTGTCCTCTCGGGTTCCTATCTCTGGAGGCCGCTACATGCGTTCGGCCTCACCAGCTGTGGCATCCCGCTCTTCCACCTACCACCAGCAGCGCTCCCGCCCCCAGCCCCCTCGCCTCTCCTACGACAAGGTGGACTTCACCTTGGCTGAAGCCGTCAACCAGGAGTTCCTCGCCACCCGCAGCAACGAGAAGGCTGAGCTGCAGGACCTCAACGACCGCTTCGCCAGCTACATCGAGAAGGTGCGGTACCTGGAGCAGCAGAACGGTGCGCTGCTGCAGGAGCTCAACCAGTACAAGGGCCAGTACCAGCAAGGCCAGCCCAACCGGGCCTCCGAGCTCTTCCAGGAGGAGCTGAGGGAGCTGAGGAGCCAGATGGACGCAATCGGCAAAGAGAGGGACCAGTACCAGCTGGAGCGGGACAACCTGGCCGATGACCTGGCTCTTCTCAAGCAGAGGTCAGTATCACAGTGACAAAAAAAAAAAAAGATGGATGTGCCCCCCGATCATGGTTTAGAAGAAGGAACCAGACTCCGGGGAGGGTTTGGGGCGTGGCACATGATCGTGATGCTGAGCTGCATCATGTGTGCACACTTGCGCTCATGCATGATTAAAAGACGCGTGCTTGCAACACGTCTCGTGATGTTTTAAGCACCACACCTTCATAGACTTTTACACCAAACTAAAACACAAGGGTGCATGAGAGATGAGTTCGGGTGGAGGGACCGCACACTGGGTGGGGCTGGCTGAGAAGCAGGGAAGAAGAGGAAAAGGGAGCAGAGTGGAAGGGGTTGGGTATCAGGAGGGAGGAGCGTGGCGTCAGAAAAAAAGAAATAAAAATCAATGTGACTCAATAACTCCATTAGGTGTGTTTCAGTGTCCCTCTGCTGATGGGATGGTGCCAGAAAGACCATTAGGACTAAAGGGCCCCAGCGTAACACAGCATGAATTAAAGATGAGAATGGATGACTGGCTAATACTTTATGTCCATCCTGGGCAGGGCTGCTGTCTGACTAAACAGATGAAGCTGCACAACCTCCCACATGATCAATAAGAACATGAAAGCAGAGAAGGAGAAAACTAAAATATGGTATTTCATATATCTTCTAACCTTATACATGAAATCAAAGTGGAAATTCAATGAAACCGCCCCGTTTCATTCTTCTTCATATTAATTTGCCCATTTTCAATCCGCATTGTAACGCACCTTGGAAATATATTGAAATCATCTTTTCACGATCTTTAAAAAAAAAAAAAAAGAGGATGTGTCTGCACATAATCTGATTGGGGTTGTGCAGATGACCTTAGTGCAGAGACGCTGCATTAGCTGATAGGAGCAGCTGCAAATCTCAGCGAAGACACCCCCCAACCAAAGAGCCTTTAACGGGACAGAAAATGAAGATTGATCCAGAAGGCTTTTAGCCAGCTGATGCCTTTTGACAGGAAGGGAGATCCCAGTTAGCAAACAACAACACACACACACACACACAAAAAAAAACATGTTAACTAAATATCCTTGGTGCTTCAGAGGAATTTGTGTAATATTTTGTTCTGCGCTCAGGTTGGATGAAGAAGCTCAGAAGAGGGCGGACGCTGAAAATAACCTGGTGGCCTTTCGCAAGGTAAACACTGAGGTCATCGGATAACGATTATTTTATTGATGACGGCGTCTGCAGTCTCGGAGAACACGTCTACTTCATTAGCTTTGTTATGTCTGCAGCACAGTGTCACAACAATGTGACCGGACAGATTTCTGTTTATAGATCCCCTAACGCGGTGAAGGTTTAATAAACGTAAAAATGACTGCATATCGAAAGCCTGATAGTGGAGTTTGAAGCTGTCTTCATGCCTTATAATCCAACCAGGATGTGGATGATGCTACATTGTCCCGTTTGGATCTGGAGAGGAAGATTGAATCTTTAATGGATGAGATTGAATTCCTCAAGAAACTCCATGATGAAGTAAGTGATGCCACCTCTGCACCTCTTCACTGTCACTGTAGAAACAGAGAGCCATTAAAAAACTTTAATTCTAAAGAGCAACAGGTCTTGTAGGCTAGTTTTTTTTTTTAAATGGATCTAAACATCTGTATGTGTTCCCATTTGTTTGCAAATGTTTGTGTCGTCAGGAAATCCAGGACGTACAAGTGTGTGTCCAGACCCAGCAGCTGAAACTGGAGGTGGACAGCACCTCCAGGCCGGACCTCACTGGTGCTCTGAGGGACATCAGGGCTCAGTACGAGACCATTGCCTTGAAGAACATGCAGGAATCGGAGGACTGGTACAAGTCCAAGGTGGGTAGAAGAGGCAGGCGCGCCCTCACAAGCAAACGCGAAGCATTAGTTTGTTCATTTTTGTGCTCTTCGTGTTTGTTTCTCCACCAGTTCGCTGACTTGACTGATTCTGCCAAGCGCAACACCGACGCCCTGCGGCAGGCCAAGCAGGACGCCAACGAGTCCAGGAGGCAGATTCAGTCTCTCAACTGTGAAATTGATGCACTGAAGAACACCGTAAGAGCAAATATCACCGGCGGCGATCTATGTTTCAGTTCAATTCAGTTGATTTATGTTGCGTCACGTCACAACAGAAGTCATCTCTGGGCGCTGAGCAGAAACATTCACATAGTTAATAACATTAATTATCTGAGGAGCAGCTTTGAGTTTAATTTCATCACAGAACTCTCATCTTGAGCAAGCATGAAGGCGACAGTGGAAAGGAAAAACTCCCTCATGAGGAAGAGACTTCTGGCAGAACCAGGCTCAGGACAAACAGCAGGGTTTGAGAGGAACAGGAAGGAGGAACAGATAAACAACGGCAGGTTGACATGTTAAGATAGAAATAATATCAAATGAAAACGATTCATTTGTAACAATTTATTTTAAGAAAAGTGGTCAGTTTGCCTTCCAGTAGTCTAATCCTATAGCAGCATGACAAGCCAACCCTAACTATGGGATTTATCAAAAGGAAATTCTTCAGCCGAGTCTTAAAACTGGACAATGTGTCAGCCTCACGAACAGAAACTGGAAGTTGGTTCCACAAGAGAGGAGCCTGATAACTGAAAGATCTTCCTCCCATTCTGCTTTTGGCAACTCTGCGAGTCAGAGTCAGTGAGTCACTGAGTCACTGAGTCAGAGAGGTTTTATTGTCATTTCAGCTATGTACAAGTACGGTACATATTGAAACAGCGTTCCTCCAGGATCACGGTACAACACAGAACATAATGTGCAAAACAATACAACACACAGTGCAGATAAGTAAGCCTGCAGTGCGAGAGCTATGTGCTCTGTTAGGAAAATATGGAACAATGAGATATGTATGCTGGTGAAGATTCTCAGTCATCCAGGACATGATAAATTCAAAAATATTCAAGACAAAACAACTGCACTTTATTTGTAACAGAAAAGTCCAGTTGTTTTGTCTTGAACGTTTTTGAATAAGATCACAAATATAACATGGAGCTAGGTTGTTGAGAGCTTTGTAGGTTAGAAGTAATATTTTTAATTAAATTCTGGACTTGACAAGGAGCCAATGGAGAGAAGCTCAAACTGGAGAGATATGATCTCTCCCACTAACTCCAGTTAAGACTCTGGCAGCATTTTGGATCAACTGAAGACTTTTTAAAGAAATATTTGGACACCCACATAATAAAGCATTGCAATAGTCCAGTCTAGGCGTGACGAACCATGATGCATGAACCAGTTTTTCTGCATCATTTTTAGATAAGATGTTTCTAATTTTAGTGATTTACACACGTGGAAAAAAGCAGTTCTAGTTGAAATATAGTTGATGGTCTGGCACCAAAACTTTGTTAACAGGTGCAAGAAACTGTCCACAGACTGTCCAGAAAGAGGGATAATAAAAGCGTGAGTTATAGGAGGGGCTTTCATTTAATAAAATAACTAACATATTCAAAAACTTTTATTTTTAAGCCCACGTTGAGCTTATAGTGAAACTGTTCAGTCGATATAGGAGACTTCCTGAGTTGTGTTTAGCCTTAAACCGATTCATTAATAATCAAAGTATTGACCCAATTATGGTTTTGCTTCTTTTTTTAAAATCAGTACAGATCTCTTTCTAAACTTAATGATAAAAATGTTTGCTTTATTATGATGAAAATCAAAAATATTGCACATTTTTCAACCCACTTAGTGAGGCAAACTGTCAAGTTCATTCCCTGCCAAAGACAACATCTTTAATGTTAAATCCCCTCCGAGTTTAAAAGGTTCACCTATGACCCTCTGCAAGGCCTGTTGCAATACTAGAAGTACAGATGACAATAATCAAGACGCTTCAAGATAATCAGCCAAAAAAAGGTGAAAAGAAGTTAAAAGTCAAGCTTAAAGATTATTAGAAAGAAGTGATAAGATTTGTTTATTCAGCAACATTGTTTTTTCCTCTAACTTTGCTTATTGGAACACGGACGTCCACGTTGCACCAATAAACCTACAACTTTGTGATGACTGATCAGGAATACTTTGAGCAACTGTTTAGTCCTCTTATTTAATCAGTAAGTATGCATCTCACCACTCCCCTTATATGACATTCATTTTGTTATCTTTATGTTAAATTATTAAATAAGCTGTAAGGAAGGTTGCTGAGTTTCATGCTGCTGAAATCAATCTGACTGATGACTAATCCAAAAACTGTAGCTTTGATCAGATACACCTTAAGGCGTGTTCACAGCACTGAACCAGTTCTACTAATACTAACACCGATTCTGATAATTCTGCTGTAACTTGCACAGTTTAGAATTATACAAACCACCTGCAGAGCCCACATCTAATTCAGATTAACCTGGCTAAATAAAGGTTGAATGAAAGATATTAGTACAAGCTGGTACCAATTCAAGCCCTACTACTACAAACACTGTACATTGTGTTGACGGCATCATTTCTACTGCTGGTGGAACTTTTCTAATCAGTACTTATGATTCTTTTCTAGTTCTTCATTTTACTACACTATTTTTACTAAATAAAATTAAAATCTTCTAATGAGGTCTTGATATTAGTTGTATCCCCTAAAAAGAAGCAATCTTTTACAACTACCGTATTTGCAGCTATGCATGCCGCTTTGCCGTATAAGTCGCATCTATCATGTGTCACCGCTGACCACACGGAAACGTGGGCCGGTGTTGTGCCAAAAATCAATTGGCTCCCAAATGGCGGCCGCGGGAGCGTGCACGGGAGGACTTTAACATGAATTTAACAAGATTAACACTTAAAAACAATTATTTGTTTGCTTGAAATTATAGTAAAGGTGTGCCTCAGTTTAACTTTTCCTTAATAAATGCACTTTAATGGTCAAATTAGCTGCATTGCACCTGGGTGGCGAAATGCAGCTGATTTGACGTTTTCCGGAGCGAGATGAAGGTGGCTTTTATGGCAAGCCAAGTGTCTCATTAATAGCCACTTTTATCTATTAATGAGACACTTGGCTTGCCATAATGCTTGAGGGCCCTCTAGCGGCTGCAGATGGTAATGTTTAATGTTTTTCATGTCAGAATGAATGAAATTGTCAGATCTCAGTCAAAAATTGGGTTATAAATATGGTGAAAAAAACGTATATTTGTTGCTTCGGTGTATAAATCACAGGACTTGCAAATTTATGCAAAAAAGTGTGACTTATATACCAGCAAATACGGTACTATTAGAACTACTACCACCTAAACAAGACTGCTGCTACAAGCTTGAGATTTCTAACCATCTATCCCTAACAAAGTACCAAGACCTGCTGAAGCAGAAATCAAACTTTATGAACCCCAAAATGAATAGCCAGCTCGAAGTCGAGCCCCAAGATCCTATTGGATGTGACCATTCAAAAATTAATGCCTCTGAGTTTCAATTGTTTATTAAGACAGCAAGACAAGACAATCATGCTTAAAGAGCTTCCTTCAGTTGCATACTGCTGAACCCACTAGTGGCTGCTATGTTTGTGATAGTGGCAACCATCTGGTGCTCCTGATAAAGCATGGTGCCGAAGAACCAGAGACTGGATCCACTTGAGGTCAAGTTAAAACTTCCAAAACAAGGAACATCACAATATGGCAGTTCAAGTATGAGTGGTATTATTAAGTGTCAGTATTTAGGAAATTATTATAATTATAATATTATAATGAACAAAAAATCTGCTGTCAACCTTTAGTTACTACTTTTTTTAATTATGATTTTTTTTTTACATAAACAAATGTAAAAACATAAAAAAAAAGAAAAAAAAAGATTTTTTTGCATGTAAAGCTAAATCTGGTCAATAGTCAAAGTATTTTATTCTTTTCTTTACAGTTGTTTTAAAAAGAGCTACATGAAAAGTTAAGCTGTTCTGCCCTCTAGAGGCTGAAGAGTGAAACACACAAAAAACAGCAAACAAAAATGTAAAGAAACTACGCATTACTCAAGATTTATACTTTTCATAAAAACAATTAAAAAGAAGTCAAAGTTTTAAAAAAATATGGCTTTTTCAAAATTTGGAAAAAAAAAACCATCAGCGCTTTGTAAGCATTTTAACACTAACAACTAATCGTAATAAAACAATGGAGACTAGTCAGCAGCAGGATTACAAAAACAAAATTATACGTCTTATGACATATTGCCAAACTTTGTTCACGCAGATTTACATTGTGTTGCTGCTTGAAAAACCACCTTGGCTACAGTAAGACTTCCACATGTCTACAACAGAGTTTTAATTATAATCTAATCAGAAGGAAAGAGTCTGATCCAGACTGCTCAGTGTGAGTCAGACCAAACTTCAGCAAACACTCATGATGTAAATGATAAACAGTGAGACATTTGTTTGTCCTGTGTTCTTTTTGACTGGATCAGGACACTAGCAGAACAAAAGTATCTGCAAAAAGAGAGCAAGTGTATTAAGAGTTAGCTGTAAAGTTGTCACATATGAGTAAATGGAAGAAGGAGGGTGACACTTGCGCCTCACTTTAGTACTTATTTACTTGTTTAGCATTCGTTAAAGCGAGACACCACATGTCTACACCAGGCGCTTGGTTCTGTTGACCGGGCGCCACGCCCCAT
>JARVGS010001636.1:31099708-31118476 GCA_031762315.1 Hypsolebias antenori | reverse complement strand
ATAGAAATAATATCAAATGAAAACTATTAAATTTTAACAATTCATTTGAGGAAATGTGTGGGGTTTTGGTCCTGTCTCTGTCTGTTTCCTCATGTTTCCAGCTCTCAGTGTTTTCCCTTCTGGTGCTCAGCCCCTGTTTCACCTGTGTCATGTTAACTATCACAGATATCTGTTATTTGTTCCAGTCAGTCTGTGTATATATTCAGCTTCTCTGCGTCTTGCTTTTGTCTCGGGATTGTCCTTATGGGGTTTCTGCCTTCCGTCCTGTATCCTGTTATTTGTGAGTATGCTGCCCCATCAGCTTCAGTTTTGTTTTTGCTAAATAAATATTTTTGATTTTCCACGTGCCTCCTATCATCCTCCTCACTTGGGTTCAACACTCCTTACAGCAGAATACGACAGAGTCCCGAGACCAATTCTGAACCCAGCAGGAGGATGATAACCTTGTTTGAGTTTTGGGCCTGTGAGGCAGATAAGACCACTCAACGAGACAGAGAGAAGGAGGAGAGGAGGAAGGATCTATTTTGGGGGACCCACCTGGCTATTAAACCTGGGTCCTCAGCCCCAAACGGGAACCGCTGGCCCTCCCCAAACCCAGCACAAGAAGGAGAGAAACTTGTGTGCGAAGGAAAAGCCCAGCCCTCAGTCACCAAGGAACGGCAGAAAATTTCCTCTGGGGAGGAGTACCTGTGTCCACCAGAGGAGCAGTCCAGCCCTCCTTCGCTAGAGGAGCTGGAATGGCGGCAGGCTTCTATGGTGGCAATATATTTGGACCCACTTCTGCCATGCCACGTGAAGACCCAGGTGGACGCTCCTCACTCCAGTCTCCCAGAGAGGTTCACGGCTCCATCTCCTGCGGCAGCCCCGGTCCCACCACCTGCTATAGTTTCAGCCCCATCACCTGCTGCAGCTGTGGCTCCTACACCTGCTGCAATCCTGATCCCATCTCCTCCATCTATAGCACTGACACCATTTCCTCCAGCTGCAGGCCAGACCCCATCTCCTATTGCAGCTCTGTCTCCTGGTTCTCCTACTGCAGCTCTGTCTCCTGCGTCCCCTGCTGCAGCTCTGCCCCCTGGTTCCCCAGCTGTAGCCCCAGTCCCTGATATCCCAGCTATACTCCAATTTCTTCCAGCTGCAGCCCAGACCCATCTCCTACTGCAGCTCTGCCCCCTGGTTCCTGAGCTGCAGCCCCATTTGCTGGTTCCCCAGCTGCAGCCCTGGTCTCTGGTTCCCCAGCTGCAGCTCTAGCTCCACCTCCTGCTGCTGCAGCCCAGACTCCACCACCTGCTGCTGCAGCCCTGGTCCCTGGTTCTCCAGCTGTAGCTCTGGCTCCATCAGCTGTTGCAGATCTGGACCCCGGCTCATCTGCGGCCCTTGCTCCTGGTCTGCCCGAGGTCATTGCTCCTGATCTGCCCAAGGTAGTTGCTCCTGGCTCTTTGGCTGAGGTAATTGCTCCTGGATCTTCGGCAAAGGTCGTCACTCCTGGCTCTTTGGCTGAGGTCCAAACTCCTGGCTTTTTGGCTGAGGTCCATGTCTCTGACCCATCTGAAGAGGTCCTTGTCCCTGACCCGCCTGAAGAGGTCTCTGTCCCTGGCCCGACCACAGAAGATCCCAGCTCACCTGAGGTCTTTGTCCCTGACCTGTCTGCAAAGGTCCTCGCCCCTGGTCTGCCCATAGAGGTCCTCATCCCTGGCCCAGCTGCAGAGGTCTCTGTCCCTTGCCTGCCTGCAGAGGTCTCCATCCCTGGTTTACTCAAAGAGGTCCTTGTCCCTGGTTCACCCCCTGGTTCACCCGAAGAGGTCCTCACCCCTGGTCCGCCCAAAGAGGTCCTCACCTGCTTGAGTCCGGGAGGGCACAGATGGTCACCTGTGCTACCTGTGCTAACCGTCCACCTTAACGCTGAGTTGGGGTCTTGAGTTTTTGGGTTTAGTGTTCCCAAGGGTTTCTTCCTGTTGGTTTGTTGTTATTTTGCTCCTCTGTGTTTCTCATTCTTGGTCTGTTCTGTGTTTGTCCTGCCTCCCACCCAAGTTGGGTGTAGCTTGTCCTTGGGATGTCTGGAGCCATCCCTTGAGTGGGGGACACTGCAGGGTTTTGGTCCTGTCTGTCTGTTTCCTCATGTTTCCAGCTCTCAATGTTTTCCCTCGTTGTGCTCAGCCTGTCTCACCTGTGTCTCGTTAATCACAGCAGGTGTCTGTTATTTTTTCCCAATCGGTGTGTGTATATATTCAGTTTCTCTGCATCTTATCTTTGTCTTGAGATTGTCCTTATGGTGTGTTTCTGCCTTCCGTCCTGTGTCCTGTTATTCGTGAGTACGCTACCCATCAACTTAAGTTTTGATTTCGCTAAATAAATATTTTGATTTTCCACGTGCCTCCTGTCATCTTCCTACACGTGTTCAACACCCCTTGCAGCAGAATATGACAAAATGAAATCAATTTGCCATCTAGTAGTCTAAGCTAAGGACAGCATGACAAGCCAATCCTAATTATAGGATTTATCAAAAGGGAAAGTTTTAAGCCCAGTCTTAAAAACTGAACAATGTGTCAGCCTCATGGACCGAAACTGGAAGTTGGCTCCACAAGAGAGGAGTCTGGTAACTGAAAGATCTTCCTCCCATTCTGCTTTTGGAAACTCTAGGAACTGCAAGTAAGCCTGCAGTCTGAGAGCGAAGTGCTCTGTTAGGAAAATATGGAGCAACAAGATCATGAATAAAAGATTGAGCTAGGTGAGAGCTCTGTAGATTAGAAGTAGGATTTTGATTAAAATTCTGGACTTGACAGGGAGCCAGTGGAGAGAAGCTAAAACTGGAGAGATATAAGCTTTTCTATTAACTCCAGTTGAGACTCTGGCAGCAGCATTTTGGATTAACTGAAGACGTTTTAAAGAAGTATTTGGACATCCACATAAAAAATAACATTGCAATAGTCCAGTCTACTTTGTAGATGTGACAAATGCATCAACCAGTTTTTCTGCATCATTTTTAGATAAGATGTTTTTAATTTTAACAATACTACGCAGGTGGAAGAAGGCGGCTCTAGTAACATTTTTAATGCGGGGGGTAAAAGAAATGTCCTGATCAAAAATAATGCCAAGATTTTTAACATTAGAGCTGGCGGCCAGATTAATGCCATCTAAGGAGGGCAAAAGACTGAAAAATTAATTCCTAAGATGTTCAGGTCCAGAAACTAAAACCTCACTCTTGTCTGTGTTCAAAAGCAGAAAATTCAGGATCATCCAGGTTTTTATGTCTTTAAGACATGCTTGTAGTCTAAGTTGCTGTTTGGATTCATTTGGTTTCATGGACAAATATATCACCAGCATAACAATGAAAATTTACACCATGCTGCTTAATAACCTTGCCTAATGGGAGCATATTTTGCAAGGTAGAGTATTGGTCCAAGCACTGAACCTTGAGGAACTCCATGACTAATTTTGGTGTATGATGAAGACTCATTATCTAAATTTACAAAATGGAATCTGTCAGATAGATATGATTTAAACCAGTTTAGAGCTGTTCCTGTAATTCCAATATCATATTCAAGTCTCTGTAATATAATATTTTGATCAACTGTATCAAATGCAGCACTGAGGTCTAACAGGACAGGTGTCAACACCTGTCCATTGTTAGAGGCCATGAGATTTTAGTAACTTTCACCAGTGCAGATTCATTGTTGTTTTGAGCTCTAAAACCTGACTGAAACTCTTCAGATTATTTATTTGCTGATTATCACATAATTGACCACCAACTATATTCTCTAGATATTTTTTTAGAAGAAAGTTAGATTAAATAGAGGTCTATAACTGGCTAGAATTCTTGAGTCAAAGTTATGTTTCTTAAGTAACTTTGGACCACTCAGCAGCAGTTCAGTCATTTTTGTCTTTAGCCCAGGTGATATACTTCTGACACTGTCTCTTGTTCAAGAGTGGCTTGACACAAGGAATGCGACAGCTGAAACCCATGTCTTGCATATGTCTGTGCATGGTGGTTCTTGAAGCACTGACTCCAGCTGCAGTCTACTGTTTGTGAATCTCCCCAACATTTTGGAATGGAATTTGTTTCACCATCCTCTCCAGGGTGTGGTTATCCCTATTACTTGTACACTTTTTGCTACCACATCTTTTCCTTCTTTTCACTTCTCTATTAATGTGCTTAGACACGGAGCTCTGTGAACAGCCAGCCTTTATAGCAATGACCTTTTGTGTCTTGCTCTCCTTGTGCAAGGTGTCAATGGTCGTCTTTTGGACAACTGTCAAGTCAGCAGTCTTCTCCATGATTGTGTACCTATAGAACTAGACTGAGAGACCATTTAAATGCATTTGCAGATGTTTTGATTTAATTAACTGATTGCAGTGTGGCACCAGGTGTCTCCAGTATTGAACCTTTTCACAATAATCTAATTTTCTGAGATACTCAATTTGGGATAGTTGTCTGTTATAATCATCAACATTAAAATAAATAAACATTTTAAATATATCAGTCTGTGTGTAATGAATTAATATACTGTACAAGTTTTACTTTTTGAATGGAATTACTGAAATAAATGAACTTTTTCATGATATTCTAATTTTATGACCAGCACCTGTACATATTGTTCTTGTGCTGCAAGACTGTAAGTGTGCTTGAAAACCACTTTATATTTGAAAGGTTCAGCAAAAGTCCAGAATAAAGCCAGAACAGTAAAATGACAAAAAAAAAGACACATGAACATTCAAGAAGACTGCACAGATTTTAAAAGGGACATTTCCATGTATAAAATGTAAAAAGGTGTGGTAAAGGGTATCTGTTAGGAGCACATCTGGACACCAGATGTGTTTTACAGAAGAGAGAGACTCTTTTTCTTTAAATATTCTGGTTGTATATGATGTATGTCCACCACAGTGACTGCACACAGGACAATGATCTGTCTGTGTTACGTATGACTGAAGGCAAGAAAAATATAATTCTCTTTGGGGATTTTTCCACTAAAACTTCTACACAATGGTCACTGAACTGAAAACACTATAAAATCTGTGGTTGAGCTGAGAACATTACATTTATTGGACCAGTTATACATTTAATATACAAGCAGTAAGTGGACAAAAATGTCACTTTTTTGTCACAATTTCTATTTAAGTTATTTGACTGCAAGCTTATTCTTGCAACATAAAGCTTATGTTGGACTGTCAACATTTACCTTGTCTCTTTATTTATACCTCACCCTAAACACACACTAAATGAAGGATGAAGCCGTTTTACCTTGAATACAATCTTGAATACTGTTTTAAACGAGTCACAAAAAGTATTCACCCCCTTGGTATTTTATTTATTATTATTATTATTATTATTTTTTACTTTACTGGCTTACAACCCAATGCTTTTAAAGATTTTATTAACTTATTTATCCAGGTTAGTCGGCTGAGAACTCATTCTCATTTATAACAATGACCTGCCCAATGACAGCAACAGGGAGCTGGATAAAAACAACAACCGCATACAGTATCTAATCTAAAAAAAGCTAAGTCTGGTCCTCTGGACATTCAAAAAACAAAACAAAAAAAACAGAAAAAAAAAAAAAAAAAAAATTTTTTTTTGAATGTCCAGAGGACCAGACTTAGCTTTTTTAGATTTTTCTACCTGGATTATGAAGCATGCATCAGCGCATACAGTATGCATAACTTTGTAGCACTAAATGCATAAAAGCATACTTAGTGCAAGTTATAAATAAAAATATGCATCACAGTATTTCCTGTACATAAAACAATAGGACTACCAGGTGGATTTAAAGCAGGGATGCTGATCAGAAACTAGTGAGCATAAAGAATTACTGACGGTAGGCAATGGGTCAAAGGTGATGAGTTTCAGTCTTTTACAGCTCATTCCAGTCATCTGGAGCAGCAAAATGTCAGACAGTTGCTTTTAACTGAATCACTTTTCACAAGAGATGAAGTATTGTTTGGATGAACTTTAAGAGTGCTAACAGATTGATCTGCATAGGCCACCATCTAGTCTCAAGTGAAAACAGGTGACTAAAAAGTTTGAACAGAAATAAATTAACCCTGCTTGTTTAAGTGTCTTATTTTAAATTCAGTGAGAAGAGAATGAACTAGTTTATCATTTGATTGATTGTCTATTGTTGTCGCTGTTGTCATCTTTCTTTGTTGAAACCAGGGCTTTCTTGTAAATGAGTCCTCGAGGCTCAATGGGATTAACCTGTCTAAAGAAAGGTTGAATGAATTTGAGTTAATCATAAAACCAACCAATAGTTGTGAACATGTCTGACTGGTGGTTTATTTTACAATTACATTTTGTGTAATTACAATGGAGCTGTTAAAAAGAAGGTAAAAGGTATTATTGACGTTCACCTTGTTTTACCCGTTGTGTGCTGTTTGGCTGGACCAAATCAACATACCTGTTATCCTCAGGTGCCACTGTATTGTGTCAATTTGTTTAAACGAGTTGGTCAGTTTTTTTTTTTTAGTTAACCATTTAGCATTTTTGAGTGTAGTTATGTTTAGTTAACCTCTTTTGCTAAGAACAGCTGAACTTCTGGGTAAATAAAAACCTGGTTTCTGATAAGAGAAGCTACTGTGTCCTCTTCACTCCACACCAATCTTTATTAATTACACTGATAAATGAAATAACATGAACAGCAGAGAAAAATGACCATGGTATGATTAAAATGCCTAATATTATTAATTATAAATATGTTATATTTCAGTTTGACTCAAATTTGCTGGTGCCAATTTCATATAAAAAATAACTAAATTAGTTATGAATGAAAAGATGGAGTGGAGCAATGCAGAAGTCAGAGTAAAGCTGTTAAACAAAAGATATTTATAAATAACATTATGTTGAAAATAAGTTAAATAATCACACATAGAAAATAAAACTAGCCAACGTCTAAAGAAAAAAAAAACTTTCAGAAATCCTGCAGGACTATTGATTTTTACCATTTTAAAACATTACAAGACAGTCTGGCTCCTTGGTAGCAAAATATAATGAAATGAGGGACTATTCAAGGCTTTTGCACAGTAAACCTAAAGGATAATGGTTATGCTGAATCCACCTTCACACACCTTCAGCTATACAAAACTCAGAAGGGCAGCGCTTGTGCAAATCATTTATGAACTAGAACCTTTTTTTTTTTTTTTTTAAAGGATAAGCAGGAAAAATCCCCCAAATCAGAATTAAAAGACTCTTGGTTACTGAGCTGAGCAAAACAAAAAATACACCCCCAAAACCTACACATTCAAGTAACAGTACAAAATGTATGTAATAATATTTTATTTATTTATAATTACAGTAGAGCATTAAGACATCTTTTTTTCCTGACTTTGTCCAGGCGAAGTTAAAAAAAAAAAAAAGAGAAGCATCAAGCTAAATGAATGGACTTGGGTCTCCTGGAAAGACAGGAGATGGAGAAGAATGTGTTGGAACTTGAGGAGTAAAACTACAAAATGGGGGTGTTATGGTTATGTAATGATAACAGCAGGCAGCTGCCCCTGTCAACTCATTCAGAGGGATTAACCTTTGACCTTCAGAACATTTTTAACATCCAGATGGGATGAATTTCCCACGTGTGAAGTAGAAGTATGCTTCTTGTTAGATTTTGCGTTGTTTGATTCTCCTGCAGGGCGTTTCATTTAAATCTGGTTTGATGGTCTTTTTTACTGTTATGGGTGGTAATTAACATGTTTGTTTTGATGGACTGATTATAGTAAAAAAAAAAAATGTCAATGTGTTCTGCACAATATGAGTCATATGACAGGGGAGTCATTTCATATGGAAGGGTAATACATTTGATTGTGTTTGCATTTATCCAAAATATTTCATGGCACTTTTCAGTAGTTGGAGCTGCCTGATCAACATACAAGCCCCCGCTTTCTTTAACTAATAAAGGGGCAGAATATGTAACAATACAGATTATAACTGTACCATTTACTGCAGATTATTCATAGTATCAGTATCACAAAGGACTGAATATTAAACAATATTGCATTTTTTTTATATGTGCAGTTCTACTTCAAGTTCATGGATCTTGATTGTCATTCGCATCACATGTGGCAGATGAGGTGGACCAAAATTAAGTACTCAAGGTCCCAGTTACACCCAAAAATAGCAAAAATATAAAGCATAAAAAGAAACAGAATATAAGTATCTAAGATATACGCTAAACGTACACTAAACAATATGCTAAAAGACATACGCTAAGCACTAATAATGTAAAATAATATGACATACTAAACAGCTAAGATATACACCAAGATATTTGCTAAAGATGTCAAAGCTTGTGAATAAAAAATAAGGCTGTACTTTTGTCCCATCACAAGCAAAGGATTTTCTTTATATATTCAGTAACAACTTAAGATTTAATAAAGTGTGAACCGTTTAGGACCCTTTCAGGCCCTGACTCAACAGAGGGCACAGAGCTGGGACATCTGAGGGTGTCCCGCAGCTTTTGGCATTAAGCAGTTGGCAGCAAACCTTGTGGGTTCTGCAAGGTGACAGGTGAGATGCATGTGGTTCAGGCTTGTTCAGGAGCATCTTGTGGAGGCCTGTTTGGACTGAAATCTGGGGAATTTAGAGGCCAGGTCAGTGCCTTGGGCTTTTTGTTGTGTCCCTCAAGTGATTTCTGAGCAGTTTTTTAAGTGTGTCAAGAGTTTACTGCCTTGCTGAAGGAAGGAGGCTGCTGCCACCTGAAAGTGAACGTTTCCATGGGAACAGAGGAGAGTTTGGTTTTGTTGATGGCACATGTCAATAACCTTTACAAGAATGTCAAAGTGCAATATTTTACAAAAGAAGATTGTTATCCTATATCTGTCAGATGTTTGATGGCTGTGTATGATTTATGTAGGAATATAGCAGTGAAAGTCTGGTCATTTTAAAGTGATGTTCTGTCCAATGGTTATCAGCTGTGACACTAGTTACAGAACACAGAGCATGGAGAACATGACCAAAGTCTTTGTCCAAAGCAGGCTAATGGCCCACCAAACAAGGGCCTGTTCTTAAAAAAATGTTTTTCATGCTTTAAAAAACAACAACAACAAAAAACAACCATTATTCAGATACAACATAACAGTGTGAAAAAATAAGTCCAAATTTCCACAATTTTGGAGGACACTTGAGTTTGAATTACCAAAAAGCTCCTTGGTGGCAGAATCGCCACCTTAACATGCTGGAGGGGTATGAGTACCACTGTGATCCTAGGGGCTATGTTGTCAGGGGCATCAACCTCTGGTAGGGTTTTCCATCACAAACAGGCCTCGGGGGAGGGGTCAGATTAAGAGCAATTTGAAACTTTTGGTAAAAATGGTAAATAGACTGTACTTATATAGCGCCTTTCTATCTTATCAAGATACTCAAAGCATCTACAAACACTACAGTCTGTGCCCTCGTTTACCCATTCATACAGCACTCTATGTCTACAAAGAATAATCAGAGCTTTATCACATTCATACACCCATGGGACACACATCAGAGGCAATGAGGGGTTCAGCGTCTTGCACAGGGACACCAGCATGTGACTGCTGGTGGAGTTGAACCCCCAACACTCTCATTGGAGGACGACTGCTCTAACCACTCAGCCACAGCTGCCCCATTTATTATTATTATTTTTTACAAAAAGAAAACTAAAATGATTCATGAAAATTTGCCCATAAAAGGGAAACTATGGCACCACCCTGGAGCCAGGTCTAGGGGTTGGGAGGCTTCGCCAGGTGGTCAAGCCTTGGATCCTGGGGCTTGGAAATAACAGGAATCCACTGCCATGTGGACCCACCACCTCTGGGGAGGCCCGTCAAGGTTGGGTGCTGTGCATGCAAGGTGGCAGGTGAGGGAGTGTCCCTGGCCATTCCAATTTCTGGTGGCATAGACTAGCTCTAGGGGCATGGAAAGTCACCTCAATGGAAGGTAAAGATCTGGAACTTGTGAGGTTGAGTGGTACCAATTATATATAGTTGGGCTCTGGAGCCCAACTTCTGGAGAGAGGCTGGACTCTCTTCTACTCCATAGTTTAACAGGGACAAAGGCATTGGGCGGGTGTGAGGATACTCACAAGCCCCTGGCTGGCCTTGGTGTCTGAGTTTTCCCTGGGAAACGAAAGTGTTGCCTCTCTGCGGCTTTGGGCTGCAGGAGGGAAGGTTCTGACTGTTGTTTTTTCTTGTGCACTAAGCATTGATTTGAATTACCCAGACGTTCTGGAGTCTCTGGGTGGCCTCTTGGAAGGGGTACCATTTGGGCATTCTCTCATTCTACTGGGCGACTTCAAGGACCATGTGGGCAATGACAGTCATTTGGAAAGGGGTGATTGGACGGAACAGCCTTCCTTGGGTTGTCCACAACGAACACCACGTTTGTGCATAGTGTGGTTCATAAAGCCACTTCTCCACGGGCATGGCTTTAATCAGTTTGCATCGAATCAGTGTTGGACAACTGTGTCCCCGTTACCTATTCCAGCTCAGTTTTTGACCCGCCTCAGCCACGTTCCAAGCCAAGGGAGCGATTTTGATGTTGGCAAACTGCAGCCGTTAACTGGTCTGTGGATTGACGTCACTAGATGAGCCAAGGCTGTACTTGCAAATTCTTCCTGAAGCACCATTTTCAATATGATCATTGCAAAGCATACTTTCCTGAGATACAGATGGTGACTTGCAAACATGTAGTCCCATGGACCAATGAGGTGCTAACCTTTATATCCATTTTGGCTGACGAGTGCTTAAAGTGTGAGCTTGACAGAGCCATGGGGAACAAGTGAGTGTACCAGGAGGTGTTGCCCAAAGCTACACTTAAACATAAGACAGTGAAGGGACAATTTTTAAAATGTGAAATCCAACTACCGCCTTCTATGAACTGACGATCCTGCTCACAATCTCGCCCACAGACCGAGGTACACATTCTGGAGGCTGCCAGTCAGACCTGGTAGACCCACTTGCATAGTAAGGGTGAACTGGAAACATCTGGTGGAGCCCTCAGCTCTCTGTGCAGCGTTCAACTTACATTTCCAGGAGAGTTTTTCACATGTCCTGGGAGAGGTGGGGGACATGGAATCTGAATGAGCCATGTTCCGGGCCTCTACTGCATGTGCGGCTTGCAGGAGCTGTGGCCTGAATGTCATTGGTGCCTGTCGGGGCGGCAACCGAAGGATCTGCTGGAGTCGACCAGCAAGTGATGGGAGGCTGTCAAGCTGAAGGAAGAGGCCTTCAGGACTTGGTTGTTCCAGAGAATTGAGTCAGGTGACAGCAGGTGGCTAGAAGGAATGCAGCTTTGGTGGTTGCAGATGCAAAAACTCAGGCATGGGAGAAATTCAGGGAGGCCATGGAGAAGGACTTTCGGTCGGTCTCGAGGAAGTTCTAGCAAACCGTTTGGCAACTCAGAAAAGGAAAGCTGACCCTATCTGAGGCTGTGCTTGGTTTGGGTGGGGAACTGCTGACCTAGCCTGAGCACATTGCTGGGCAGTGTAAGGAAAAAGATCTACTTAAACCACCCAAAATATCCAGCTTTCTTAACCAAACAACCAACTAAAACCAGCCCATTAACGGATGATGCGGAGATTCTGAATCGATCAGCGGGTCTAGTTAATTAAAAGTTTACTCAACCCCTGAAGCATTGATACAGTCAGCAACTTCAAGGGAATCAAAACACCTGCTCTTATTTCAATTCAATTCAGTTTATTTATATAGCGCCAAGTCCTCACAGGGCAGTGAACAGAAACATCTAAGTTAAGTCTACACCTGTCTGTGCTCAGCACATTCTTATAAAAACATGTTTGGTTGAAAAACCAGCAAATCCAAATCGTGTCATGAGAAAATGTAGAGCATAAGTGTCAATCTCAAGGCCCAGGGGCCAAATGTGGTCCTTGTTGCCATCTTATCTGCCCCCCAAGATGTTATTTTAAATGTAAAATAATTTAATCACTTAATTTTTTTAAGTAATATTTGATTATGATGTCAAAAGTGCAACAGAGAATGTCAAATGAGACCAATAAACTCTTCTGAGGAACCTGCAACCAAGAAAAGATGTTGGGTATCTAACTTGAGTTATTGCAGATTCAGAAGCCGGCCCTTAGTTTGAAAAAGGTTTTAATTTTTGCCTCCTTTTGTAAGTGAATGTGACACCCCTGATGTAGAGGTTCAGTAAGAGCTAGTGTAGTGTTCTTTACCACCGCTATGTGTCGCATTTGAGAAAAAGTTGTTTTATACGTCTCACAAAACAACAAAACAAAAAAACAGTCCTTATTTAATTAGCCACTAGCCTCTGCTCTTTTCTCTATTCTGAATAATTGGACTGATAAGGTACAAATTACTGATAAATATTTGACAAAATAAATTTTTCAAAAAAGACCTGACTCATCCTTTAAGATGTTATAATACTGAGAAAAATAAATCAAATACACACATTATAAAACGGCAAGGTGTGTTTGAGTATCATGTGTCACTGAAAATTCAAGCAATTTGTGTACAGTAATTGACTGAAACTAAAAGGTAAACTTCAACACATTACAGAATACAGTATTAAAAAATATGCAGAATCCTTTGTACTGAAACTCTGGCACAACGATGTCTTGCAGTATCAGTAAAGTTCTATCTTATCTTGAATTATGTTTATGGTACATTGTAGGCTTGTATTTACAAAATATAACAAAATGTCTAAACCTGAAAAGAAAAAAGAGGGGATTTATAAAAATAATTGTTACAGTTTGAGTGATTCAATACTGTTTGATTTTTCTAGTGTCAGTTTCCATCATTAAGGCATGTGCTGTCCTGTTCATAATCATCACAGCCTGAAGCAGAAAAAGGGCTTTCAGACTTGCGCCATCCCGTTCCTAAAGTCCTGACAGACCAAAAATACCAACCTGTAATATATAGCTTGAATCCCAAAATAAACACAAAGCTACTGTTCCCATCACCAAACTGTGATTTGAACTTCACAAAGATAACCTGACAGATAAAGATAATTGTTCGTCATATTAAATCTGACAGAATGAGCTGTTGCTAACTTGTCTTTCCACTAGACAGACCATGACTCAAACAAGTTCAAATGCAAAAAGAAAAAAAAAATTGGAATCAATTTTTACTGTTTTGTATATAGAAAATGAAACCCAGAACAAATTAGTTGTTTCAAACATGTTCCAAACTGAAGTAAAACTCAGATCTTGTCTCCTGAAGCTGAGTAGGAAAAGGAGACAAATTTAAACACATCTACTGTAAAGAGATCGTTCAGTTTTTTGAAGTAATGTGTTGTAAAAACATTTTATGAACAACTAATATATTGTTGATAACTCTTTGCACAACCTCAGACTGAAAAAAACAGAGTTGAGATCAAGCATCTAGTCTGGGGGGAGCAAGTCCAAAGTGGACTGCTGCAGTCTTAAAACAACACCAGCCTGAAAATGTTCATGAGTTAAGGTGAAAACTACTTTATAATCTTTGCAATAAACAGTTTTATTAAAATATTCCTGCATGCACCAGAAAGGCTGCAGCTAACGACAGCTAAAGGCAGCTGCCAGCGTTTGCCGTTGCAAATAATCAGATAATGCTACGTAACGATCATTGTGATGCAAAACTGAAGAAATTTTAGATTTATAAAACTGTGTTGGGAAAGGTGTGCTATGAAACGTTTTAGACTGGAGTTGTTTTAAGATGGCTGCTATCCATCGATCATGCTCGGACTAGTTGTTAACTTGTCAGTGCAGCCATAACTAAACTAGGGGTAATTCTTTTCTCCAAAGGGAGGTTGTTTAAGGCGCTATCTACAAAATATAAACTTTCCACAGAGCCGACTTTCAAAAAGAGCTGAACTATGTCTTTCAAAAAATAAAAACTGCTTAAGAAAATAGAGAAAATAGTAAAAATAATTTTAAGCTTTATTTCCCATGTGAACTGATGCATTGAAAAGCTTTAAAAGTCTATAACATTGCTCATTAATACAAGCAAAATAAAGAAACAAAAACAATTTCACAATATTTGGCATCAGAGGGAATCTTCAATCCTACAGAAAACTGCGAGGTAATTCTTCCCGCCATTCCTCTGTACTTTCTTCCCTTCTTCCGTACACGTCCCCAGTCGACTTACGATGACGTCATCGACCTGTTAAAAGAAAAGAAAAAAATCTGAAAAAAAGTCCAAGGTCTGATTAATGTTGGGATAAAAGCTCTTTCTTTTCATGCATCAAAGCCCTAAAATAGTCCCACAATAGCTGGATAAAATCAATTATCAAATTCAGTTAGCGATAGGCCTGTCACAATAACAAATTTTGCTGGGCGATTAATTGTCTCAGAAATTATTACGATGAACGATAATATTGTTTGAAATTTGACAATAATTAGTAATTATTGTCAAAATTAAGAAGAAATGTTGGTTAACTTGTTTTGCATGTAGTACCTTTTTTCGTATAAGACTGTTTGAACCAAAGGATGGATAGTGAGGGAGCGAGCAGCGTGTCTTTTTAAGAGAAATGGGAGGGAGGCCCCTTGATGTGACATGGGCTGTCTCTCCTTCCTTTATTCAGTTAAAATAGCGGACACTCTGTGAGGTTTGAGCTCTTTAGCATAGAATTTGTCACACAAAGCTTTTAATAAAAAATTTAAAAAAAATCAGTAAACAAGTTCTCAGCTTCTTTTTGCAGAGAAGAACAACTTTTTACACAAAGGCATGGATTTCAACCGTGAATTTTGGAGCTTCGACAAGACGGAGATTTTTTTTTTTTCCTGAGGCTGGCCTGTTAGCTTAGCTCGTAGCTTAGCTTCTCAGCTTAGCTGCTTTTAATGAACCACAGACGAAACTTTGGGCAGTTAAAACGGATTTTAAAGCGAAAAGAGAAAGTGAGGGGTCAGTGAAGAGCACCGGAGCTGAGCCTTTTGTCATCCGGTGTCTTCAGTAGAAAGAGAGAGACAAAGAAATGATAAAGCCGATAAATGAAAATGAGGTTGATAATTTTCATTTATCGTGCGATTAATTGATTTATTGTTAATCGCGACAGGCCTAGTCAGAGTCTTTCAGACTGTGTATGAATGGGTTGATGGTGGTACTGTGAAGCGCTTTGGGGCCCCTCATGGGGGCTGGAAAGCGCTATATAAGTAAGCTCCATTTACCATTTAATTAAATACATCAAATCCTTTTAAATAACCCACATGTGAAACCATTTGGACACCCCTGTATGACTACATGTTTGGGTCAACCCGATTCAAAATGGCCACCACAGCTGACTTGGCAAACATTAAAAATGGTTGTAACTCTGAGGCGTTGAAATGAAAGTAGATGACTGTGCTAAGAAACAGTTTGCAAAGCTTTTTGTTCAAAATGAAAAAACACAGTCATTTTTAGCATATGTTTAACCTAAACCTACAGCTAGCCTTCAAGTGCTAACAGCTGGCCAAGCTCTTGGTTCAAAATGGCTGCCACAGCTAACTTGACGAACACAAAAATGACAGTAAATCAGTTAATTTTAGTGATATTCAACTAACATTTTGTGTAGTAGCTGCCTGAAACCTCTAGCTAACCCTGATAGAGCTCATAACCAGGTTAGCCGCGGCAGCCATTTTGAACAAACAGTTCAGCGAACATTTTGTGTCGCAGCTGACTGAAACGTCCACCTAACCCTGCTAGTACTAAGCTCGTTGCGAAGTTAGCTGTGGCATCCATTTTGAACAAACGGGGGAAAATGGCTGCAACTTTGGTATTATCATATTTGGCTAAAATTGTGTGTAGTAGCTGACTTGAACATCCACCGAACCTACTGCTAACAGTTTGCTAAGGTCTTTGTTCAGAATTCAAAATGGCTGACGCAGCTAGTTTCACAAACACAAAAAGTGGCTACAACTGTCTTTCTAAAGCTGTTGCGCTGAAGCTCAAGCTTTTGGTGTGGTGATAGCTGAATGTAACCTCCAGCTATGTGGCTAGTGCTAACGGTTTGCTAACATTTATTACCGGTACTCAAAATGACTGTACCTGAGTCATTTTTTTAAGAGATGTTCAGCTAAAATTTGCGTTGTGAATGACTCTCAGCTGCTACTACACCACATTTTAGCGTGATATCTTTATAATTCATTGAGGTATGACATTTTTCTCGTGTGTGCAGGCTAACATTGATTAGCTGTGGTGGCCATCTTGAATTTGGGTGATTCAAAGCCACGACTGTTGATGTGCTGTGCTCACATACAGTATGTGTTAGAGAATAATAATCAGCTACTACTACGTACACCAGTACAAGTCAATAGCTGAAAGACTGGCCAAGTTTTAGCCCTGTCTGTGTTTGCTAATTTCAATTAGCTTTGGTGGCCATCTTGAATTTGGCTGACAAAGCCATGGTATTAGCCATGTGCTTCGCTCAACAGCTACTACACCAGTTTTAGGTCAGTCTCTGTGGCAGCCATCTTAAATTGGAGTGAATCCAAAAGGTAGTTGATTGTGTTTTTATTTTTATGTTTCAGTAAAATCAGTCCAGTGTTGCATTACATTTTGGTAACAATCAAGACAAACAACGACAGAGGCAATAATCTCTCTGCCTTTGCCTTCAGCGGCGGGTGATAAAAATGGCTCCAGTTTGCTGCTGCTACGGCTTTGTCCTAAATTTAGAGCATTATCCGGCGCTGCTGTTGCTGTTTTTTTCCTCAATGCGCAGTGAGCTGCCACCACTCCTGTGCATTGAATGACTCGTTGAGGAAAAACAACTGAGCTTCACTATAAACCAATAATGAGAAATAGTGCTTTTTTATTTCTTTTGTCAGCTGCTGAAACGTACAGAGCTATATCTATTTTAGGAGAGGTATTTTATTTTACATATTTTCCTGAATTCTGTCAGATAATATTTTCCTGGCGCGTTATAAAAAGAAGAAGGAAAAAAAGGCGCCTCCAGTAGCCTGTAACCAGGAAGCTCTGTCATGAGGTGGGGATTTCCAGCCTGCGTTGTAAACTTGAATGGGACCGGGGTTACGCTGCTGAACATTACACTTCTCCGTACTAACACAACCAAATCTGACACCACTTAAAACTCCTTGAAGGAACGCATATCGCCTAAATCAGATTCAGCTTACTCTGAGAAGCCATTTTGGTGCATCCTTGTCAATGAGAGGTTATGCTTTGTGCCTTATTGTGATACGTTGTGTTGTGAATGACTCTCAACTACTACACCTGCATTAAAGCTATTTTTGTGTTTGCAAAGGTCACTTAGCTATGGCAACCATCGTTAATTGAGTTTCTTGTAGTCAAACTGAATCTATTAAGAAAATGGTTTAATGGCTTCGCAGTCGTGTCAGATGTTTTACAAGAAAGGAAAAATGAATCTGGATGCCAAAACCCCCTAAAGGAAAAGTTTTTTTTTTTTTTTTTGGGGTAAGAAAAAAGGGTTTTGAAACACAGAGGAGTGTCCCCGGCAGTTCAGATTCCTCCCCTCTCTGTCCTCCTCCTCATCTGGTCTGATTCCAGCTCGTTGCAGCGTTTTAGCCTCGGGCTCCTGGGTGAGGCAATGCGTCTGAAACCTGCAGACACAAAGCAGGATATGTTTGTGCAAGTCCATGTGACGTTGGAAAGAGGAAGCAAGATGTTTAGTCACGTACCCTCATCCGCCTCGCCCCATCTACGAAATATGAGGCCACTTTGGCTCCGTGCCCGCGGCCATGATGGTGCACAGAGGCTCTTGGACACTTAACCCTCCTCGTATACGTTGCACACATACAAGCCCTCGGTGCCGCCTTTACCCCGGCAGTTTCTTGTTGCCGCTTTGTCTCGAATTTCAGTCCGGAGCAACAAAAGGAAGAACTGCTGCTGAGCTTTTTCACAAACGACGGCTGCGAGTTGATAAAATAAACAAATTCCTTCTTTGAGATTGGTGGAAAATAAGTGGCTTTGATCCTTTTTTTTTTGCTTTCCACTCGTTTGTGTGAGCAAATAGCTGCAGGGTCCAAACAGCTATTGCACAAGAATGGAGGAGGCATACTGAGATCCATTAGAATGTGGTCTTATTTTAAGAAGGTTAAAGACCCAGCACTCATTGAAGAAATGCATATCACCCGCTGCCTTCCGCACCAGAACTTTAGGCTAAGATTATCTGATACTGAGAAAGGACATGGACAAGTCGGTGTTGGTCAAACCTTGAAAATATTATCAAATGCATTTTGTATGATCTATTAGTGCTCTGCATACATGTGTTCATGAGTTTCAGCTGCTACCGCACCAATTGTTTTTACATTTTTGGCTAGCATTTAACATTTTTGTATACAGTAGCTTGTTTTGCAATTGTTAGATTTTACCTACCGTGTATCTTTTGCTACTTTCAGCTTTTAGATAGCATTTTACCATTTTTACTACTTTTAGGTGTTTTTCTGCTCTTAACTGCTCAACTTTCAAATTTTAGAGTGTTGTTACGATTTTCTGTAACTCTTGTTTTGGCACTAGTGTTCGCTTTTTAACCCTCAGATATTATTTCCCTAGTTTTAGCTTTAAACTACCAATTTACCGCTTTTAGCTAGCATCTTGCTACCTTTAGTTTGATTTTTTTTCACCTAGCTAATTTTAGCTATAGTTATGCCACTTTAATCTAGTGTTTTCTCCTTAACTTTCAGATACCAGTTTCTCCTACCATTATACAAGCAGGGTGCCCCGCCCCGTCAACAGAACTGAGCACCCCGCCCATCAAACTGAACTTACCCCCACCTGGCACTGACATAGCACTAAGCTAGCGGTGCAAAATACAGGCTTTCTATCTAAAAAGCTAAAGGCAGCACTCACGTTGCCTCTTCTGTCAAGCTGAACTCCCCCCCACACACACACACACACACACTCAAAATCTGT
>JARVGS010001636.1:31072462-31088270 GCA_031762315.1 Hypsolebias antenori | reverse complement strand
CTGTGTATATATATATATATATATATATATATATATACAGCATATCTAAAAACATGTTTAAATTGTTGATTTCCAAGCTGTATTTAAATCTAGTGAGTAAAAACTTACTTAAGACGAGACCTAAAAACAACAAGAACTGAAACCTGTCTGATACGAAGAGACATCAGGACAGCCAGTGGTGGGCAAAGTTCCACCAATCCGCTAATAGCGGAACTAACTGTGCTTAGCTAACTTTGAAAATTTTAAAGGAATTAGCTTCAGTTAAATTTAAATAAGCTTATTTTACATTGCAAGAAAGTTCATGCTCAATAATCCAGGTACCAAATCCAATAATTCACAGTCAGATCATCTGGACATTTACTTTTTTATCGAAATGCTGAACTCATACCCTACTCATACCTACCGCAAACAGTCTCTGACTCATGGTGCCACTTTACAGACAATAACAGAGAGTTTAATGTAAATGCCAACCAAACCAGAACAGGAAAATAACATGAAAAAACAACTTTCACACTCAGAAAGATCATAAACAGCCAGAAATACTGAACACAAAATTCCTACCCAACATGCTTTGCAATGCTCACACGTCTCTGGGACGTGACTCTCACACATCTTTACTATAATAGAAACGGATTTATTACTAAGAGAATATTGATGATGATGCACAGTAACTTTGTAGTTAGTTTATAAAAGTAGTTAACTACTAAAAGGATAGCTAAAATTAGTTATATTCATTATAGTTAATGACACAAGGGAGACATCCAACACTCATTTAATGCATCACTCTGGTTCAGCGGCCTCTTTGGTTCAGAGGATCAAATTATCAGGATAATTTCTGAAAGCTCAACTCTGAACAGGACATGGACGCTTTACTTGTGATTTCCGAACTGTTTGGAGTTGTGTTCACTTACAATGTTGCCACATTACAGACAGTCTTACTGTGTCAGCAGTGTATGATAAAAGTTAGCGCTTTAGCGTTGGCTTCCATTAATTTTTTTTAAATCTGCCTAGCGGTTTAGCATTAGCGAAGCAAATTTTTTCATTTAGCGAATTAGCCGTTAGCAAAGCTAACTTTTTGATTAGCTGTGCCCACCACTGGGGATAACTATAGACCGAATCACCTCTGTGGACCATCTGAACCTAGATACAGCTTTAGACCCAATCACCTCTGTGGACCAGCCTGAACCTTGGGGCAACTAAAAGCAACCGCTCATCATATCTCAGAGATCTGGAGGGCACATAAGACTACAGGAGGTCAGACAGATATACAGGGGCCTGTCCATTCAGGGTTTTATAGGCTATCAGTAAAACTTTAACATCAATTCTAAAACAATCATGGAGCTACTTAAGAGAAGCTTTAACCAGGGAGATATCATCAAATTATATCTTTGATGACATTTAAAGTTTGAAGCCATCCAAACTTTTATCTCATCAAAACAGTCAAACTGTGGCCTCAACAAATAAATACTTTTACGCTTCAACGGGGGGTAAATCTGAGCATCGACTGTGTAGGAATGAAAACAGATGTTGATTTTTTGAAAGAGGGCGGCACTTTGGCTCAGGTGGAGCTGTTCTCTCAACAAGAAGGGTGTCAGATCGAATCTTGGCCAGGAACCTTTCTGGGTGGAGTTCGCATGTTTTCTCCGTGCATGCGTGGGTTTTCTCCAGTAATCCGGTTTCCTCCCCGAGTCCAAAAACATGCATGTTATGCTGACTGGTAACTCTAAATTGTTCCTAGGTGTGAGTGAGAGAGTGAATGGTTGTTTATCTCGTTCGTCTCTGTGTGTCCCTGTGATGGACTTGCGACCTGTCCAGGGTGTTCCACACCTCTTACACAATGACTGCTGGATATGGGTACCAGTGACCACCGCGACCCGAAAAAATAAATAAAATAAAATGAAAGCAGGTAAAGATAATGGATGATGGATTTCTTGAAGATGGTACCTAAGGTAAGCGTAGATGGAGAATTAAATGGGTCCAAACATAAATCCTTGGTGAACTCCACATGTGAGTCGGGCAGAAGAGGAACCAGACTCTCCGAGGCTTACAGAAAAACTCCTCTCATACAGGTAAGACCTGAACTGGTTTAGTGCGTGGCCTTTGATACCGCAGAGCTCCAGCCTGGAGATCAGAATGGTGTGGTCAGCTGTGTCAAAGGCAGCTGTAATGTTTAAACGGAAAAGAACAGCAGAGCCTCCTGAGTCAGTAGCTAATAAAAGATTAGCTAAGAAAAGGAGGTTAAAAAAACAGTTCATATAAAGGTTTGTGGATCACGGAGAAAAACAAGGTTGCAGATTCTGACCTAACAGTTTGAGTGAAATAATCAAATACAATCTGTCAAACTCATTGATTAGACAAAGATGGTGTCAAAGCTGCTATATTTCAAAGTTTTGTATATTTATATGCACATTAAACATCATTCAGTGTACCTGTCCTTTGAGGAAGAAATTGGGGAGGTACTTCATTGCATTACTGCGAATGCAGGCGATGTTCTGGTAGCTTCCCGGGTTAGAGGCACGCAGCGACTGAATACGGTCTTGAACATAATCTGATACTTTAACTCGAATCTCCAAGCCCAAGATAAGTTTATCAGGGAAGAGCGGAGATAACTCCACTGGAGAGAGTGAAGAAGAAGAAAGACACAAAACATCAGATCAATACTGAACAAGACTATGAGCAGAGAAAAGTGCAGGCTAACAGGTCAGTGAACCTATTACCTAAAAGGCCCCCGTATCCGCATCCAATGTCTGCAAATTCGACTTGAGGGGTATCTTTCTCAGACAGGTCAGAGGTTGCGAGGTCTGGATACAGCTTGGACCAGTCCATTTCTTCAGGACATACTGGACTAAAGGAGGACACAGTAAGGTGCAAAGACGTAAGATGTAATGTAATTAAATTGTTTTGAAAAGAGACTGCAGACAACAACAAGGAATAGAAATTGCCATCATGAAAATAATACATTTGAGGCATTACAGATTTCTTGGGAGAAAAGCTTTTTCAGAAAAATCAAAAAGGCCAAATTATATAACATAC
This sequence comes from Hypsolebias antenori, assembly GCA_031762315.1. NCBI lineage: Eukaryota > Metazoa > Chordata > Actinopteri > Cyprinodontiformes > Rivulidae > Hypsolebias > Hypsolebias antenori. Next base: position 31,085,237 of record JARVGS010001636.1, on the reverse strand, counting down.
ACCAAAATGAAAGAATGCTTTTATCATGAGATATCAGAGTTGGACTATAGCGACTTCTATTAGATGATAAGCAGATTCAATTAGCTGGATCTTTAAAACAAAACAGAGTGTTGGAAGGGTTTAATCAACTCTCTGATCAATGTCTCTGACAATGCAATACGATTCAATGGTTTTGGGGAGCAAGTCCAAAATTGTGTAACGAGGATCACTAACATTGAATTGTCTATTGGATTGAGTCGCCATGAGCCGAGAAGACCAGAAACTGGGAAGATGGTGTGAAAGCCAAACTGATCTGATTTTAAATTGAGTTTTTAGTTCACTGTGTGGTTAGTTTATGTAATGTTCAGCACTTTGTTTCAGCTGTAGCTGTGTTAAAGCGCTTTATAAATAAAGCTGACGATGATGATGATGATCCGATGTGCCAGACTCAGACAAAAGGGCAAGATTACATCTTAAAATTACAAAACAGATGCACGTGTGTCTCCATCAGTTTCTAGTGCTGTATATTTTACATATACATCTACTTTGCTTACTTCTTTTCTACATTATATAAGTTGTTTTTATGTATCACCACAACACTGGTCCATCTTTAAGTTAAGAAACTGAACAAACAAAAGTGCATTCCTCTGAAAATGATCAGGTACTGAAGATGAGTGAAAAAGCATCCAAAGTCCAAAGGGACAAAAGTGAAAGACCTTCACAAAGCCTGAATATCTATTGGTCAGGACCACTATGAAAATCTCTAGAATGTCCTTGAAAAAAAAAAATATATAGGGGACATAGGAGATTATTCATGTCTTCACCAGAGTACTATTTTTACTAAACACTACCATAGAAAATAAATTTTATTTGTTTTACAAAACATTCCTTTTTTATCATAGTTAATATTAAAGCAATGGAACACCACTGATTAACGTAAAACAATTCAAAGAAAACGAGTGTCTGCTGTTTGATTGGAGTAACAAATTATTAAATTTGGGGACACTCCTGAGTCACTTTAAGTTTGTTTGGCTGAAAACCAAGGTTGTGAAATTGCTGGAGTCACTCACTAATCAAAGGTGTGATGAGCCATCGGGTTTGAATGAGCTCTCTGTCTGTAAAAACGCTTCTGAGGCATCGATGAAGACATGGTGGACTAAACGAAACTGGACTCCTCACGGTGACCAATGTGTCGTCAAATTACGAAGAAAAACAAGAAGACACTTCGTTTGTTTTCTCTCGGTTGGATTCTGCACATGTAGAGTCGCGGATGTTTTACGTCATCACCTAGCGTCTACTCGTTGAGGGAAAAAACGGGGCATCGCCTCCTATGAAAACATTATTTAATGTTAAATCGTCTTTAGACCGTTTTACTTGTTATCAAACTTTCTGTAAAATAATAAAATTAGAGAAAATTTACAAGTTTTTTTTTGTTTTATCAGAAGGATTTACAGTATTCACATTAATTGAGAGTGATGACAACAGTAAACAAAGAAAATGAAAAAAAAAAACATAAAAGCATACTAACTGAGAAGAACAAATGAAAGAAAATGTAATAAAAATGAAACTAAAACAGCTAGAGTGTAAAGCAATGTAGACTAAAAACAGGAACATGTCTGTACTGGTTTTTGCGATGAACTTGGCAGATCTTTGAAGCTAGAGGAAGAGGAATCATTCACACTGAAACTGATTTAGGCTATAGGCCTATCATAGACTTGGATGCAATTTAAATCAGGAGGTTTACAAATTATCCTTAACTTGTAAAATAACTTTTGCTCATGTGTATGAAATGTTAAATATGTGTCTCCCCCACATTATTTTAAAGCATTTGAGAACACAGAAAATGTCAACAGAAGTGCTGCACAGCTTGTTACACTTTGTAAATCTGCTTTATGGAAACATTATTAGCAACGGAAAATAAAACTACCATACTCTTATCCTGATGCATGCTCAATAATCCAGGTAGAAAAAAATCTAAAAAAGTTATGTCTGGTCCTCTGGACATTCAAAACAAACAAACAAACAAAAAAATCTTTTTTTTGTTTTTGTTTGTTTGTTTGTTTGAATATCCAGAGGACCAGACTTAACTTTTTTGGAAAACTACATAGATTGGTAAAAAATAAAATGCATATATGAAACAGTCTTATTTCTGCAGCCCATGACACAGACATGTTCCTTTTATATCCTTTTGGTTTCTTATAGCAAACAAAACCAACACACTTTATTATATATATTTTTTTGTACTTTTAAGCAAATATATCAAAACTTTAATAGCTTTCAAAGGTCATATCTAGTGTGTGCATGGGGTGGGGAGCAGGGAGAGGAGGAATGCACATTCATTTTGATCATCAAAGTTTTATTTCAACAATGAATATCCTTTTATAAATACAGCAAATCATCCATCCATCCTCTTTACCTGTTTCTTCCTTTTCAGGTCACGGGGTCACTGGTGCCTGTATTCAGCAGTCACTATACATGCGCGAGGCGGGGGACACCCACAGGTCACAGGTCCATCACAGGGCATACAAAGAATAAATGAAAAAAGGGAAAAAAAAAAAAAAACTAAAAATCATAAAAAAACAAACAGTTCCATTAGAAAGATGTGTCAAGTTTTAAAAATCCAACTTTTTACCCAGAAATATTTTGTTTGCCCACAAAGTTTTATTGGAATGATCTCGCCTTCACAAAGCTCAGAAACATTTTTCTCCTCATAGCTCTGTGAGAGTTCAAGAACAACAAAACACACGACTACAGTTCAGTTTGTTATGGCACATTAGGATATCTGTGCATAAGCACTTCAACATCCTCTTCGAGGACTTTAGTCTGTTTGTCCCACCCTCATACGGTGGTCACTCTCATGACCATCTCCTGGTTGGAGCTGCTCAGGTTGGACGCTCTCAGCTGGCTGAGGATGTGCAGGATGGCGTAGCCACAGTGGTGGTTGAGAATAGTCCTGACGTACCGGCTCATTCTTCGGCCGCTGGAAAAGTTCGTCTCGACCTGAGCAGCGGCTTTACTGCTGCAGCTGATAGGGTCACCTAAATCCTTGGCCTTCTCGTAGTTCAGCACTTTCCACTGCTGGTTCACCGCCTGCCAGCGCTTGAAGATCCGGTACACAGATGAGCCTTCGTGGATTATAAGGCCTGGGTGTTAGAGGCAAAAAAGGTGGCGAGGTTGAGGCAGGATACAGAATTTCAGAAACAAACTGTTCTTTGTTTAAAAAAAAAAACGATAATAATAGAAAACATGGAAATTGAAGGAACAGGGTGTTACTTGGGTTGTTTGTGAATGTTGTGGAATGAAGATTTTTCTGCTAAATTCACAATACAAGCACAAAAATGAACATGTATGTAAACATGTTAAAATGAAAAGCCATTTATTGTATTGTACTGGTTTCATTTTATTTTTTTATTTAGTCTTTAAAGAGACAGTTCAGAACTTTTCAAGGATGTTCTGAGGAAAGGTCATACAGTTAATGTCAGCTGTTGTAGAAAGCTCTTGAAACCATTTTAATTTGGAGGAACAGAGTTTAGTCATGACTGAACTGACAGGCATTACATTACAAGGGAGTGGTGGTGCAGAGGTTAGAGAAGGCGAGCCTGTGATTGAGAGGTTGCAGGTTTGAATCCCCAGACTGTTGCAACAAAATCTGAGTGAGAAAGAAGAAGCACTACACCTGCCTCCACCCTGAGCAAGGCCCTTAACCCCCATCATCTGCTTTGAAAAACAAAATAATAAAAAAAAAAATAATAATAAACTGAACGAACCATTACAATATAAATGTTTGAGACTGTTCTTGTTTTTGGATGTAAGCAATTCACTTTGATCTTGGCCCTTCTGGGACCAGCCATTAGCTCATCAGTCCTGTGAGAATTTAACTAGTTGTCCAAAGTGAAGCTGTTCAAACAGCTATCTACAGCTGGTAAGATAATATTTGTACATAAACTTAAAAAAAAAAAAACTACCGTATTTTTCAGACTACAAGGTACACTTAATTTTTTTTTGTATAATTTAAATCTCTTTCATTTTCTCAAAAAGCAACAGTAAGCCTTATAATCCAGTGCACCTTATGTATTAATTCTGTTTGTGCTTACTGACCTTGAACCAATTGTATGTGGTACAAACTGAACAATGTTGAGAGTTATTGTGAATGAGTTGAATAAAGTTTGACTTATGTGACTGTTTTGTTTCACTTAATGCACATTGTAATCCGGCGTGCCTTATAGTCCAAAAAAATACGTTAATTTAAAAGTTCGGAAACTATCCCACCCTTTGTATGCATCACATGATGAATCCACACTTTTGGTGGAAACTGATTTGATGTTTCCAATGTTTTGTTTTGAATTTACTCAAGTTTTAACAAAATAAGAGAAGAAGGTTCTTTGTAAAGTGTAAAGTAAGAAAAAAAATCTTTTTAAATAAAAAATGTTACAACTAGAGCTGTTTTCTTCTTGTGCACCCAATTAAAACTGTGAACCTGTAAGGAGTGACACATGGACTACTGAAAACAATGTAAAGAAATCGCAGTTTGATGCAAGATGTGCCACAAAAAAAAAAAAAGGGAGAAAAACACAATGAAGTTTGAAAAGTACTGAACTGTAAACTTCCATGCAAACAGGATTAATAACAAAATAATAGAACATGACCAAGAAGAGCTTTATTTGCAGACAGATTAGTGTCTTCACTGTCTTGACGTGAAACGGACCTAGACCTAATGTGTCGGAGCATCTTACCAATGCAAACTATATCCATGAAGCCGTACATGCTGTAGCAGATCTGAAACAGGAGGTCCTGCCGCTGCCATTTGGCCGAGGGGCTGAGAGAAGACCACACTAACCAGGAAACACTCGCCATGAGGAACAGAGAGCCCAGGATGATGGCTGCAATCTGCACCTTCTCAATCACCGTCAGAGAGATGGCCTGCCACTAGAAACAGACACAAAAAACACATTTACACACAACTAATGGCTAATGAGAGACACCACAACTGATTTCCAGGCTGTAAAATGAATGAATCTTACAAGTGGGAATCACTGTTAAAGATTTAAAAGGCTGCAATCATTTAACATCATATATTTTGTTTAGTTAAACACTAAATGTTACAAATTTCACATGACTTTGGTTTCCGCTGGAGCTCCAGTGGGTTTGTACAGGTAGGTGTCCTCCTGCTGGACACTTTTCTTTTAAATTTATGTTTTTAAATGCAATACATTAATTTTTTTTAAACCAAATTTTAAAAATCCTTTATTTATTGTTCAATATTGAAGAGCTCTGACTTGAATAATTTGCATGCAGCGATGATTTTCTTCAGTTTTTTTTTTTTATTTTTGGACATGATAATAAATCTTGGATGTTGATTAGTGGGTGAGTTTTAAGCATGTCTGCAGATGAAAGTTGCTCAAACTTTTGTTGTAAAATATTGTGTCCATGAACTTCATCATTTGCATGTGCAGAATTCTTTGTCCTAAGGGAGCATGTCCCTACAGGTGGACAGTGTACAAACTATGCACCCTTAGGGGAACAAAGTTGTCCATATAGATGTCTACAGCTAAGTTTAATCTGCCCATCAAAGAAAATCACTTTTATTCTCTTTATCTTTCAAAGAAATTTTGAGAAATGTTTTGCCAAATTTAATTATTTATTTGTGCTTTTATAACCTCTTCTATACAGCACTATAATCATGAAGTAAATTGTGTTTAATAGTAGATCACCCTCCTCCTCACTTGTGCATTGCAAAACATCTGGATTTTAAAAAAATATCAAAAATGGTTCCAGTTACAATACTTCAGATGATCGGTTTTTCACAGGATTTGTTCCTGGAAACTTCCTGTTGAACATCCCCGTTTAATTGCTTCAGAGCCACAGAAACTCCTAGAAACCCTAATGAGAAGCTACTTCTTGTTGCACACTGGTGCACAGAGGCTGAAGAAAAAGTCCAATCTGCATCTGCTGTTAATGTAAACCCCCAAGAGATTATCTTTTCATAAGTCACACATTAATTATTAGACTTTCTGTCGATTTGTTTCTCAAATTGAACTGTAAAGGGGTTTCTCCTGTGAAAATACTGATTAAAAGCTGAGTACTGAATGGTTTTGCAGAAATTTGCTGAAGAAGCTAAAATGGAGCTGTCAAAGCTAAAAGAAAAAAACACTAGTTAAAAATATAAAACAGTTCAATGTAGGGAAAAAAATCTATCTAAAACCCAAAAGTATCAAAAGACTAGCTTAAATCTAATAGTAGGAAAATGCTAGCTGTGAAACTAGCATTATGCTATTTTTAAAGTTAAAAGATGCCAAATGCTATCTAAAATATACAAGCAGCAAAATTTTATATTAAAGTTGGCAGAAGCAAAATGCTATACTAAATTAGCAAAATACTAACTAAAAATGGCAAATGTCTAGCTAAAAGCTAACAGTACTGAATTGCTAAGTGGAACACACTAGCCAAAAGAAGCGTAACCCTAGCTAAAACAAGGAAACACAAGCTAAAATGAGCAAAACTTTAACTAAAAGAAGCAAAAACAGTTGATTTAAAAAAACAAACAGAGTTTGCAAAGTGATAAAGAGAGCGAAAGAAAAAAGCTAAATAAAAGTAATAAATCACTAGCTAAAAGCAAAAAGTGGGGGAAAAAAAAATAGAAAAAAGTTAAATGTAGCAAAGCTAACAGTAACAAATGATTTGGGATTGTCACTTTATCCATGCTGCTGATTTCTAACCTTAAGCTGTTGTTTATATCTGCTCACAAACAGACTCATGTTCAGGCTGCTGTTTAATACACCGTATTATATTACATTATTATTGTTTAGCGTATATCTTGGATCTTTAAATATTGTTTCTTTTTTTTTATACTTTATATTTTTTGCTATTTTTGGGTGAAACTGGGACCTTGAGTACACAATTTTGTTCCACCTCATGTACCGCATGTGATGCAAATGACAACAAAGAACCTTGAAGCCAAAAGAAGTGGAACAACAGCTAAAAATAGGAAATCTCAAAGCTAAAAGTGTAGCGATAAATAAATAAAGACAACAATAAAGCCAAAACGCTGAAGTTGATTTTAATCTAGAACAAAGTAATTCTCTGGGAACACTCTTTGTAAATAAAGTACAAATATTTTAAATAGAGTATAAGTTACAAAAAGCGTAACAGTCCTGAGTGAGCTGAATGTTTGATGGCTAAAATATCACAAAAGGCTGAAAAATAAAAAAAGCAGAGCAAAGCCACAGTTTATTTTAATCTGTAAAAAAAAAAAAAAAAAAAAGTCTTTGTTTGTTCAGTTCAGCACAAAGTACCTGCAGAGGGTTCTTGGTGCTGATGGCCAACACCTGGTACTTGAAGTAGCAGAGCTCGCAGCTCCAGGAGCCTCTCTCGCTGATCCAGCGGATGAGGCAGGCCTGGTGGGTGCAGCGCACCGAGCCGGCACAGCGACACGGGCCCAACAGCTCCCCCTGCAGGACGAACCGTGAAACAACCACAGGCTGCTGCCACAATCAACACAGCTTTGACAGTTTGATGACATTCACCAGACAGCTAGATTGTTGTGAAACTAGCAGATGTTGTTATAAAATTATTTACAGACAACAATAAATCTATACGTGTGCATAAGAGAGTTCTGTTTGTTCACTGTGCGTACGCTGAAAACAAAGGAGCTTTTGGTTATTGGTGTTTCATAAATTTGCATTGTTCAGTTTAATTCTGTCATTAAAGGCAGCATCCTGTAACCCCTGCGTCTATTTTCAGAAGCCTCAGAGACTCTCAACTCTTCAGCTTCTCTTTGACAGTTTCTCGCTCGTGCGAAGGAAGCCTCCAATCTTTACTTTCTTTTTTTATTCCACTTTGATCCTGTGCTGTATTTTTTTCCTGACAGCTGCAGATGCTAATTTACTTTTTATTTTTTTTTGGGGGGGGGGGGTATAAAGAGCTCAAGTCCTGAAAATAAGGACATTTTGATTAAATTTGGTGTAAATCAGTGAATTGTTGCTCCACACCAGGGTTGGACACACACACACACACTTCTGTCAGCTTGTGTTGACACTTTGTTAAGATACCTCCCCCCCGCACACACACACACACACTCTTCTTATTTTCCACCACCGAAAAGTGAAGGCGGACGATAATGTTTTTGCTCATAAGTGTGTGTGTTCATGTCTGTCTGTCGCCAAAACCTCTTGTGAACCACAGGAGGAATTTTAAGAAACTGTCAGAAAGTAATCATCAGATGAACATCTACTGAACAACTTTTGTAGTCAGCCTCATTCAAGATGGCCGCCACAGCTACAGGTAAATGCATTCTAACACACAAAAAAAAAAAAAATCAGTAACTCTGTCAAATTTGCAGACACTGAGCTCAGATTTGTTGTGGCGGACTATATTACGAGAAATTACAAATTCATATTACTGCGCAACATCATTCTCCAGTGAACTGCTGGAGTCAATCATGTTAGCAAAATATCTCATGAACCATATTGTTGAAACTTTAAGAAAGAAATAATTTGATTCACCTCTAAGACGAATTATCTTTCAACTCAGTCCAGATCGACGGCCACCAACGCTAACTGACACTGGCCAACACAACAATGGCTACGACTCAGTTTTATAAAGACTGAGCTGAAGTTTGTTGTGGTAGTAGCTGAGAGTCCTTCACAACACATACTGTGAGCAGGACATCTTAGATTTTAGATACGTTTTTAAACCTTGAAAATATCAACTCTGTCATTTTTTAATTACATAAGATGATCTAGTCCAGGAGGAACAATGCGGGTTCCTGACCATGGAACACTGGACCAGCTCTTTACCCTCACTAGGATCCTTGAGGGGTCATGGGAGTTTGCCCATCCAGTTTACATGTGTGTTGTAGACTTGGAGAAGGCATTCGACCGTGTTCCTTGGGGTACACTGTGGGGGTGCTCCGTGAGTATGGGAATGGGGGCCCGGTGTTACGGGCTGTTCGCTCCCTATACAAGTGGTGCGAGAGTTTAGTTCACATTGCCGGTAGTAGGTCGGACCCCTTCAGGGTGAGAACTGGACTCTGCCAGGGCTGCCCATTGTCACAGATACTGTTCATAACTCTCATCTCTGTCTGAACACAATTTACAGGTCGCATGTCGTGATTTCTGTCCGGCTACAAGCATCGCACAAGGATGGAGGTATCTGGAGAGAAAAACCACTTTCTGAGAGCCTGTTTGATTGTTGCTCCCCCAGACTGGCTTGTTGGGGACTAAGATCGACTCAAACCTCCTCCATGAGTCAAACTTTTAGTCTTGTACAAACTGTGAGGACTTCTCATCAGAGTGAACACAAATCTGCATCTTCTCCTCACTCTACTCTTAACTTGTGCCCTCTGTCTACTCACTGATATGTTTAGATCGCTACCAATATTCAGTTTAATCTCGGGCACTCCATAAATTTACTTGGAAATCTGCTCAGATTAAATGAATCATCGCAGACTAAGATCGTTTTCTGTTGAGGAACAAAAGCCGTTTTGGTTAAATATGGAAAATAACCTGATGCACAGCCTCACGAGACAAATCTAACGTGATCTGTGAGCGTTTGGAGTAACTCTCAGCTACTACCGCGCCAAATTTTAGTTCAGCATCAAAAATTCACTGCAGTGTAAACATTTATGTAGGTTAAGGTTGATAAGCTGTTCCAGCCATCTCAAACTGTGTTGACTCCAAAATATGAACACTATGTAAAACCAATAATACCTTTCTGAAAGTTTAATTAAAAGCTGTTCAGTGGTTCATGAGATATTTTGCTAACAGACAAACTCTAGCAGTTAATGCCAAAGTTTTAAGCAAAAACGTTGCAGAATGTATTGTGCTCAACGTGTGTCTGGTTCAATGCCCGGCTACTATCCAAATATTAAATAAATGCCTGTAAATTGTCTGAGTTATAGCAGTTTTTGTGTTTTCTTAGGGCTGCAGCCATCTTTACTGGGCGCTCATCACTTGTAGCGCTATAGCTAATTATTATTTTTTAAAGGTTTTATCTGTTTTGGGGTTTATGAGATATCTAAACAGACAAAGAAGAGTTGACTCTAGTGGTTAATAGCAATATTTTAAACACAGACCTTTGGAAGACCAGTTAGCGCCTGCTGTACAAGCTGGGTATTAGCCTCAGCTACTACCACGCCAAAGTTTAGCTCAATATCTGTAAAACTGACTGAGTTATCGCTATTTTATCGTAAACTAGGGTAGATTAGCTGTGGCAGCCATTTTGATCTGAACTGACTCCAATACAGGTAGTCCTCGACTTACGGCAACTCGGACTTACGAACGGGTGCGGCGCCACGTGTAATGAGTTCTGACTTACAGCAAAATCGGGTTACGAACGGTTTGTAGGTACAAAACCCGTTCGTAAGTCGAGGACTACCTGTAGTCTTTTTTTTTTCTTCTCACTAGCTCTCTTATGAGGCACATCGATGTAAATTACAAAATCTTTTCAACAAAGCGACAGGGTCCTGGAGAACCCTCATCTGCTCGGACGAGATGCATGCAGCTGGATATATCTCCGGGAATGATGCGTCTACCTCTCCTATCGAACAAGGATGCCGAAATTCCATATAATTGGATTTATGATAACGGGTTTCCTGTTTTTGGAATAGTCTGGATCCTGATTTATCAACATACAAAGAAGACGGCCGCAGCTAAGTTGGCCCTCGTCCGGCTGCTGCCTACGTGAAGGTTGGTTCGTGCTTTGAGGACTCAAAACCAGCTGATTTACGAGCTAAATCGCAAGTTGGAAGTGATCTGAATCGCAGGCCACCTGCAGCTTTGGGACTTGTCAGCATGAAAACCATCTTGAAGAGGTTCATAAGGATGGACTAGTAGAATGCACCATAATCTGGCCATTTCGGACCTTGGAAAGTATCATTACAGACTCGTGGCTGACAAGAAAAATAGTTTGCCTGAATAAATCAACAATTGTGGTTTATCTGAATCTGACTCCCCGGTTGGCCTCAAACAGGCCGACTTATTAATTTCTCGTGGGAAATGTGGCGGCTGACCATCCTCTTCTCAGGACAATGGACAATCTGTTAGTGCTTCATGGACCGCCTCGTCGCCAAATGCAAATGTAACGTGTTCATAAATGTGCTTGCTGGCAGAGTATTTTTAAATGTCATAAATCATGTTCTGTTAGGACAAGGTGTGAATAGATCTTTTTTGTAATGCCACTACCCCTCTCCTCATGGCTGTGTCCCTTTATCTATCTAAAAAAACTGTATTCTGAATTGAATAAGAAGGCTGCGCTATATAGCAGCAGCTTTGTGCACTCCGTCCATCTTTCGGACGACTATACGGACAAATTCTCGTTGTATCTCGGTGAAACGATACTAAAGCTTATTCTGATTCAGATGCTGTAGATGTGCATCCGGTTATTACATTCTGAAAGTTTGGTTCATATATTTTGCTAATAATACAGACCAACAAACACACAGAGACAAACTTTCTACATTCAGCAGCAGGAGACAAACAGTGAAGTAAACAAACAATAGCAATAAGACAAAAAATAAAAGGTATTATAACCCTTTTATGTCATTTGTAAAAGCAACAAAATTACATGGATGCCTTATTTTGAAAGGTTTCCAGATGTGTTTGGAGCATCTTTGTCTTCATTCTTTTGCTCTTTTTTAAACTGTAGCTCTCTTTTTTTTTAGCTTGCATAATTTTCAAACAGGCTTCAAATGTCTTCTAGTTGATTTGTTATGAATCATTATCATCTCACATCAAAAGGGCAGTAATGTTTTTTTTTGCCAATGCCCATTTGTGTTTGCATGTCAAGCAAAAGATCTCACAAAATAGATGACACATTTGAATGGAACTGTCAGAACGTCATCTTTAGAGGTTCAGCTACAGCTGATTAACGTATTAGGACAAACCAGTTCAAGATGGCCACCACAGCTATCGGTAATCAAACTTCATGAGCACAAAAATGGTTATAATTCAGTCAATTTTACAAATATTGAGTTAATTTTTTAGAGTAGATTTCCCCCAATGTAGCGCTAAAGAGCAAACTATCCCATGAATGAAACTTTCACGAATGACAGGCTCTGCTCCTGTCATTCTTTTCATATTTAACTCTTTTGTGTTTTCTGTGTACCTCATTCAGTTCTCTCTGTCATTTCCCACTCACTCCTCAGTTCTGCCTCTCTTGTCTCAAGTCTAATCCTCCACACCTGTTCTCATCAGCCACCTGCCCAGGTGCTCTTTCACCTTTCCACGGTGATTGCTATCAGTAAGTTTTTGCTGCCCTGACAGCTTTCTTTTTGTTTACTTATTGTTTTAAAATAAACAGTTTTTATTCCTGCCTCATCATCCTGTCTGCATTTGGGTTCTGCACAACAAGACCGTGACAGAATGACTGGACCAACACATGATCCCAGCAGCAGGATGATCACCTTGTTTGACTATGCAGTCAGAGAGGCAAAGAAGACTGCTCGGCGTGAGGAGGAGGAGAGACGGAGTAACCCATTCCTGGGCACCCGGCTGGCTTTCAAACCAGGTTCTTTCCCCTCACCTCCTCCCAAAACGGCAGCTCCTCGCTGCCCTCCTCCTCCCCGTCCACCTCCTGCTTTCCCGGCGGGTTTTTCGATGGGTGGGGGGCGCCGCGCTTGGACTCGCTGCAGGGGGGACGGATGGCTGGTCCGGGCCGGTTTCGCCGGACTCTAGCGCGCACCGCTTCAGACGCAGCAAAGCCCTCGCCCGTGTGTTTCCCTTCGTGGGGGGGGGAGCTGCACGCCCCGGCACACCTGACGCTAGGGGGGGAGGATGCTGCACGCCCCGGCGCACCTGAC
>JARVGS010001636.1:31059046-31069451 GCA_031762315.1 Hypsolebias antenori | reverse complement strand
ATGTATTACTCCACTCAGTACTAAAAACCTGACAAGTGTGTATGTATTACTCCACTCAGTACTAAAAACCTGACAAGTGTGTATGTATTACTCCACTCAGTACTAAAAACCTGACAAGCGTGTATGTATTACTCCACTCAGTATGAAAAACCTGACAAGTGTGTATGTATTACCCCACTCAGTACTAAAAACCTGACAAGTCCCCAAGAGGCAGGTTCTTATCAAGTTGGGAAATCTACTTTGTCTTATTGTAAATTCAAAGTGCCCTCTTTGTTCCCTGCCCCTCCAGCATACTACGTGATTTTTTACAGAGCTGTATTACCTTCAGAAAGGGTAGTTCCCAGAAAGCATGGCCTTGTCTTGCGTCCTGACTAGGTGATAGAAACAAGGCTGTGTGTGTGTGTGTGTGTGTGTGTGTGTGTGTGTGTGTGTACATTTAGCTCTCTTGAGTAATAGAGGGATTAAGTAATTTCAGGGCATTACACATTTTTGGCTCCAAATAATAAATCCAATTCAGTCCAAAAGCGATCCAGTTTAATTCTGAAGTTATACTTCACTTCCTTTTTAATTATCCTTTTTAATTACCATTTTATTTTCATTTGTTAAAATAAATAAATAAATAAATAAATAAATAAATTTGTATGCATCCTTTATGACTGTCTACTGTTGTCGTCATCACAGGTCTCTGTACTCCAAGAGCTCAATGGGACTAACCTGTATAAATAAAGGTTGAATGAAAATACAAATGCACGCTGGCTGTTCACAAATTTTCCTTACAAAATCTTAAATGCAACGAAACATTAACCATCTACACGAGAAAAAAAATGTGTGGATTTTGTTTATTATTTTATGATATTTTTTCACAGGTCTTCATGACACTGAGTAGCTTTAATGACCACAAACATTGCATGTATAAATATAGAGAATTTAAATAATAAAAACATAGAGTGAGGAAATGTGGTCATCAGTCTGAGCCTAGATACTGTACAATCCCAGAGAAAATTCAGAGCACACAACATTAAAAAAAACATGCATTGATACAGTAAAACGCAAAAACTCAGACATAAAATATGGGACAATATATAAAAAAGAGGTATAAAATATCTTAATATCATTGAAATACTAAATCCAAAAAACTCCATCAATAAATAGTGCACTAGTAAATCAAACTTGCCCTCAGTTGCCCACATCAGCCCTCTTCCTCCTGCCCTGACTCTCAATAACTGTGCAACCTGATGGCTCAAGCAACAAATGCTTTCTTAAATCTTTCAGTAGATCAGGTCGGTGACAGCAGCCTGCATGCGCTCCTCTGCTGCGTTCAGGCAGTGCGGCAACAGGAACTGCGATTGTCACTTATAGCCGTCAGTCTGGATCTTCTCTGTTCAGAGTCCAGCTGCATTGAGCTCGCTCACTTTGTGATCCTGTCGAGGTGTTTATTGTCCCTCATCCTGGTGCTACCACCCCAACAAAGCATGGAATTAAAAATAACACTGGTAAAACATGTGCATCAGTTTGCTACAGAATTTAAGACGACTCCTCAGGAAATTCGTCTCGCTCAGCCCTGACTAGTCCAGTTTATTTTCCAACTGCAGACCCAGGTCCATCTCACAAGCTCTACCTTCATAACCTCAATGCTGCCTGGCTGTGGAGGGTAAGGGATGTCACCAGAAGTCCAGTGAGACTCTCTTGACCTCACACACATGGTTCTACATTAATTTCACTTTAGTAAGTGATAACATCCATGACCTTTACCTTGATTCCCCTGACATCCAGTCCCATCGCTTTGCTCTTTCTTGTGGTGAGCTGTAGTCGATTCCTGTGACACCACCCAACGAAGTTCATCACCAGATCCTCCTCAACCAAGTGTTCTGTGCATGTGACATAAAAGAACTCTGTATATAGGGTGAAAAGGAGGGGGGAAAGCACATTTCCCTGTGGTGCCCCTGCTAATACACACTTCCCCATGCACCATCCTGGCAAACTGCAGTCTGCAAGTCAGGTGTCAGTGATCCCAGCCACAAAATGTGGGTCAACAGTCATGCTGGTTAATGTTTATGGAGTAGGATGGACTGAATGGTATTAGAAGCACTTGAGAAACACGATAAAAGCATGATTTTCACAGAGCAGCCCCCTTTGTTTGTGAGGGTATGGTGAGAAAACCCCCATCCTCTGTCTGCATGCTAACTGGATGAGATTGTGGGCATGCTGCACCTGGGGGTCTAAAAGACCAGCGCCAACTGCTCCAGAACTTTCATCACCTGGAAGGTAAGGCAGGAACTCTTAAAGTTCAGAGATGTGCATTTCTGGGTTCGGGAATGGTGCATGAAGTTTTCCAGAGGGTGGGAACCTTCTCCAAATGCAGCCACAGGTTTTAGACCTGCTGGAAAAGTTCCCCACCAGCACAGACCCCCTGAAGCCTCGGGAATATCCAGTCAGGGCCAGCAGCCGTCCTGCAGTGGATTTTCCTCAACTTTCCCTGATTAAAGGGATCACTAAGGAAACTCAAGCTAACCCTAATGACAGTAATGAAGGTGTTAAGCAAAAGTAGACCCAAGTGAGCGTCACAAATTGAAACTGCAAGTTGGTTCCACAAAAGAGGAACCTGCGTGAACGCCCTGCCTCCCATTCTGCTTTTAGAAACACTAAGAACCAGAAGTAAACCTGCAGTGAGAGCAAAATTGAGGTTAGCGTTTAATTTTTGTTAGGAGATGACTAATAACATACAATAAATACCACCAAAACTAAACAAAAATCACAGATCACTACAGGTTTGTTCTGACAGAACTGATGAGATAATAAATAGTTTAAGCAGAGCCAGTAATTACAATAACCTATAGTGATGATATCAAACAGAGGTGGTGTTTAAAGCACAGCCTAGACTTAGTTTTATTATATTTGATCAATTCTGACAGTTGTTTTCTATAAACAACAGTTTTTCTCTGCAAAAATGAATAAATGCCACACAAATGTTGACAAAAATCAATGGAAGTATGTGATTTTTTGTCTGATCAGTATCTTAATGCACACATCATGATAAATATTAATATAAGTAACGACGGAGGAAATATGTTAATAAATAATTGAAAGAGAAGACAATAAATGACAAAGAAAGCAAAAAATGTGAATTTTGGTTAATAATTTCTTTTGG
The DNA here is from genome assembly GCA_031762315.1 of Hypsolebias antenori. Taxonomy (NCBI): domain Eukaryota; kingdom Metazoa; phylum Chordata; class Actinopteri; order Cyprinodontiformes; family Rivulidae; genus Hypsolebias; species Hypsolebias antenori. The sequence goes on along the minus strand of JARVGS010001636.1, from coordinate 31,066,303 downwards.
TACAGATGGAAGCTGTTTAAACAAGAGGTGAGGAAACATTAACAAATTGTTGTGCCTCAAAAAAAAAGAGATAAAAGAAAAAGAGTGTGATGTGAGTCGTGTGGATCATCTGTGATATAACACAGAATTCAGACATCAGCTGTCTGGTCATTTTTATTACTAACCTGTTTTGCATTGTAAATACTTTTTCAGGTGCAAATCTGTATTTAAGCATTTGTTGGCTGTTTTTTTTTTTTTAACTTTTTTGCAGAGCTTGTGCTAAATTGTGTCATCATTTGATTGTAAAGTTGAGGCCTCTTGATGCTGCAATCAAAGCACACTTGCCAGACTCAGAGTGTTTGGGGTCATCAGTAGCTCCTTGGATTTTGAATAAATTAGTACCGGGAAGTTGTGTCACAAGCAACAATCCCAAATACATCAGACTCCCCATCCCTCACCAAGGCTTCCCATTAAAATAAATAGTTATATATAAATAATAACAATAACAATAATAACAATAATAATAAATAAACACAGTTTCGCTGCCTCATCTGTTCAAATTATTTGCATCTCACAGAGATCCTGGGTTGAAGTAAATCAGACTGAAATGAATAAAACAAGCTGCATTTTGCTTGACAAAAACTTCTAAAAAGTCTGAATCTTTCAAACTGCTTATGTTGAAGCATGATGGGTGAGAGGTGCTATTAATAATTGATCAATGAACTCAAACGAACCTTTCCTCTGCAGCACAGGTTTGCTTGAACCACACCTGATTATACATGACAGCTTTTGCAAAGGAAACAAAAAAAAAGTAATTCAAGGTTTCTGGTAACAATCAACTGTTTTAGCAATGAGCAGGTAAATAATGCAAAGAGAATTTGCAGAGGTGTCAAAATCATTCAAATGAAAAGGAATTCCATGAATGAATTCCCAACAAAGTTCTGCTAACCATTCTAGAGTACCTCCTCTTCAAGAGGGTGGTTATCAAAGCTGTCCTCAAGTCAAACAGTGGTTGCTTAGAAGTAATAAAACATAATTTGTAACTTAGTTATTTTAAACTTTGGATGTCCTCACTATGCCTTACACAACACAAAGCAACAAGAATCAAGACGTTTTACAGCATAAATATTTTCGTTTCATTTTCTTATTGGTTTGCACTGTTATACTTTTTGCAGATGTGTTTAGCATTAAAAGCTGCCTTCAAATGTCAAATGAAAATGTCTAAACATTTTATCAAATATCTGTACACTTCTTTCTCAAAAATAACTGAATCTGTATTTTATTGCCACAGTGTCATTACGGCAAAGATCTGGTCCCCTGGCACCAACAGAGTAATACTGTGCATGTTGGTCAGTGCCAGGAGAGTGATCAGTCATATATCAGAGAAACTAAACAGCCACTGGCCAAAAGGATGGCCCAGCACAGAAGAGCAACATCATCAGGCCAGAACTCTGTGGTCTACACTCATCTCCAGGCCAGCGGTCACTCTTTCCGGGATGAAGATGTTCACATCCTTGGTAGAGAGAAACGATGGTCTGAAAGAGGAGTAAAGGAGGCCATCTTTGTGAAAAGAACCCATCCATCATTAAACAGTGGTGTGGGTCTCCGTGTTCAACTGTCCTCCTCTTACAAGGTCAAGGTATCTTTATTGTCATTTACACCACATGTGTTACATGTGGTGGGACGTAATTACCGTATTTTCCGCCCTATAAGTCGCACCGCCCTATAAGTCGCATAAGTCCAATTATGTCCAGTAATTTGGAAAAATCCATAAATGTGTCGCACTGCCATATAAGTCACTTCTATTATGTGTCCCCGCTGACGCGTCGCGTATGTTACGCATCACCGCTGACAACCCGGAAATGTGGGCAGTGTGTTGCCAAAAAAGGATTGGCAGCCACGGCAGTGTGCACGGAAGGACAAGATAAACACCTAAAAATAATTGTTAGCTGAAAATTATAGTAAAGGTGTGTCTGAGCTGAACTTTTCCTTAATAAATACTCATAATGGTCAAATCAGCTGGATTTAAACATTTGTTTCGTTACGTCTGATGAAACAGAACAGTCACGCGCAGCCAGTGAAACGCTGCACCTCTTTAAAATTTAACAAGATAAACACCTAAAACTATTATTTGTTTGCTGATATTATAGTAAATGTCTGTCTGAGCTGAACTTTTCCTTAATAAATTAACATAATGGTCAAATCAGCAGGATTCAAAAAATTTGTTTGGCTACGTCTGAGTGACTATACTGTAGTTATAGGCTCTGCTGGTTTAAAGATAAATAATTTTATAATTTTATTTACACAATGTCCTCTCAATTAAAAGTATTCACACGACTGAGATGCCCTTTTCTTATTTGATCTTTTAGCAAAATTCAGCTTTACTCTGCTTTTTCAGCTACTCTTAAGGTATTTATTTGCTAATTGTTGTCTGTTTTTTTCCGTTTTTTTTTTTTGTGTGCTATTTTCTGCCCTTTGTTCTCATTTTTAATAATTGAAACTTTTAATACTCTTGTCTCTTTTGGCTAATTAAAGCTCTTTTTTTCCCTTCTTCTTTTTTTCCTTCTACATTTTCAAAAACTTTTTTGTGCTAATTGCAGGTTTTTGTAATGTAATCCACTTTTTTTCAAAGTGTGGGCTGCGGCCCCCTTGGGCCGCCAGGGGGCGTTGTGGGGGCCCCAGAGAGCTGGAGAGAAGAAGATTAAAAGATTAAAAATAAATAAATAATAATAATAATGATAATAATGATAATAATAATAAAATAATACTACTAATAATAATTGCCCACTAGAGCAATCTGTATCTGTTATTTTCAGATAAACACATTTCAGAAAGTGAAGTTAGATTTGTTTTGTTTTGTTCTTCTGGTTTGTTGAAAAGTTGATTTTTTTCAGTGGGAATATAAAACAGTGTTTAAAACGTGTTAGTTAATAACATTTTTATGCTCAGCAGCTGTAATAATTAATTGAATATAGCGAATAAAAGTTAAACCATTCTAAAAGTTGATGTTTCTTTACATAATTTGTAGCATTGTTGGTGGGTTTGGGGGGGGGGGGGGTGGCTCAGCCAGACGCTAATGCTGTTTGGGGGCCATGGCATGGAAAAGTTTGGGAACCCCTGAACTAATCAACAGCTTGTTCTGCTCATTTTTGCTACACTTCTGATCTATTCAGTTTTTCTACACATTTGTGCCGTTTGCTATAATGCTTTCCATTTTTATTTCCCTGCTCTCAGCAAATGTCAGCTGTTCAATTTCATCCTGCATTAATGGTTTAGTGATGAAACATTTCCAAGTCTTATTTCAGCTTCTGCAAATTTTTAGTGAAAATCATTTGGCAATATGCATTCGAACTGCATTTTTGCAGGAAATGCAATTTCTCTCGTTTCATTTAGGTTAGGACCATCATCCAAACAGGTGGAAATCAGTTGGAAGATTTGATTTTAGTTGCTTGTTTCATCTGTTTATTTACCCATTCATTTATTTAGTTAGTTAGATAGTTAGTATTTAACCAGGCAAATCATAAAGAGATCATCAATCACTGTTTCATGGGAGGTCTGAAGGCAGTTTAAACATGTATGTTTTTGAACTGGGAGAGGAAAACTGGGTACCTGGAAGAAAAAATATGCATACAGTAGGATAACATAAAAAATGTAGAAAGACCTCAGTGCCAAGCAGGGACTTGAACCCAGGACCATCTTGCTGTGAGACAGTGGCACTAACCACTAAGCCTGCCCAGCAATAGTCCATCTTTATTCTCTCTTCTTCTGAGTAGAAACTAAAAGCTGTAAGGATGAGATACGACAGAACCAGCATTAAAGTAAAAGTTGGGGCTAAGTCCATCTGCAAATACGCTGTGACATGATATTCAAAATCCTAATGCAGTCTTTCCATAATTAGTCTTAAATGATTGCTGAATTGAGTTGTAAGCAAAGGTGTGGAATATTTGCTGTTTTTTAATGCATTTTTTTTTTTTTTTTTACAAAAACCCTGATGAGTTTTAGTTACAATATACCTAAAACAAATTATTCATGCAGAAATTATGTTAGAAATATATACTGTATATATATTGGATTTTTTTAAAAATGAGTATTTCACAGCTTTCAACAGCTTTTATGTCTTAAAGTTATTATTTTTTGTTGTTGTTCATAATACATTTTGATTTGGATAAATCCTAGTTGGCTTGTTATGCTGCCGCAGGCTTAGACTACTGGAGGACAAATTGACCTCATTTCTTAAAATGAATTGTTGCAATTGAATAGTTTTCATTTGATAAAATAAAAAAAAAAAAAGTTCAACACAGAAACAAGTGGACTTTATTTGTAGCAAGAAAATGTTTTGCTCTTCATTCCAAAGAGCTTTCTCAATTCAAAGAAGAAGATTTTTCATTTGATATTATCTCTATCTTAACATGTGATTCTCGACCTGCCATTGTGTATCTGTTCCTCCTTCCTGTTCGTTTCAAACCCAGCCGGTCGAAGCAGACGGCCGCTCGTTTTGAGCCTGTTTTTCCTTTCCACTGTCGCCTTCGCGCTTGCTCAAGACGAGAGTCAGCGATGAAGTTAAACTCAAAGCAGCTTGCTCCTCAAATAAATAATGTTGTTAACTTTTGTAGATATGTGAATGTTTCTGTACAGTGCCCTGAGATGACTTCTGTTGTGCTACATAAATAAAACTGAATTGGATAAGAAGCCTTTGCCCCGCCTCCTAACTAGTTTTGCTCCGCCTCCCAACCGACCTGGCCCCGCCCCCTGACGGAGTTGCCAGAAGCAGAAAAAGAAAACGAACGGGGAAAAGTAGAAGAGGAGGCCGAAAATCATACCTCCTGACTGGCTTGTGCACATCTCAGCCACTGTTTTGGCTGTAGTCTGGACCCGTCCTGCTCAGCTCTGACCCGGTTCTGGACGAGTTGGACGTGGCAGAGAATGTGCACGTTTTTCTCTTCGATCTAGTGAGCTCTCCTGCCGCTTCAACACAGAGGAGGAGGAGGAGGAAGAGCCGAGGTAAGTGATTAAATGAAGCCGCTTCACTTTTAGATTTACAGTTTAGGACAGAAGTGGAAGTTGCTGGTGGTCTGTCTGCTCCACCTCCGGGACATGTCGCGTCGACCTGTTGCTGCTGCACTTTTCTTAGTTTATTTAACAAAGGGGCGCCATGGAGGAGCACCACGTGTCTGTTCCCCGGCCTGCTGCTGAGCTCTGCCTCCGCCCACCGACCTTCAGTACCCATCGGCCTGCGTCCAAACTGATTGATCAGAAAATAAATCAAATAGAGGAGGTGAACGTCAGCTGATCGATGCTGCCTTCACGGGATCAGTAACAGCTGGGTGTTGAACTCTGTGAACTCCCAGATGTGCTGAAGTTGCTCCATTGTAACTCACTGTTACAGGAAATGAGATGTTGTTAGAGTGAGGAGCCATGATCTGACACGGGAAGGAAGAGGAAATGCCCCAAAAGCATAAAGCAGAATGAAATAGCCACCTTCTTGTGTAAATGTCTGTTAAATAATCCTGAATTCTGGGTATACAATTTGTTAGAGTCATGTTTTTGTGTGTATGTGGAAGTGTATGTATGTCCTGCGTTTAAAAAAAAAAAATCCACCAAAGTTTGTTAATTTCAATGTTCTTTAATTCCACCTGTCTTATAAGTTGGCTGATTAGGATTCTTTGCAGGCAGAGTTGTACATCTTACAAAACAATAATTGTGTACATAATTTCGTTCCACCTCATGTACCACATCTGGTGAAATGGCAATAAACCAACTTGAACTAAAAAAACAAAAGAATAATTCATTCCCAAATTTAAGACCAAATCTTATAATAGGGCCATTATTAATAAATATTAGGAATAACAAATTAACCAGTTAACAGGAACAGTGGTTAAAGAGTTTATTCCACAACTTGTTGCTCATATTAACACTACGTTTTGTAAAGTCCTTTATGTGCTGTATGTTTGCTACACAATCTGCTAGTGTCATCATTGAGGATTTTGGTTGCAACAGTCTGTAAACACATTTTATTTGGTAAAGAATAATAGCAATTTGCCGTCACAGTGTTCTGGTTGGCTTGTCTTTAGTTTTCTTGCAATAAAAGCACCATAGACTGTAAACTGATAGACCACTGAAATGAACCTGGAAGTTGAAACTGGAATGGGATGAGCTGCTTTGTCAACTAGTTTCAGTGCAAGTTTCGAGTCCTGCTACTTTACTTCCATGTAAATGAATGGACTGCACTTATATAGCACCTTTCAATCTTATCAAGATTCTCAAAGTGCTTTACACTATCTGCCTTCATTTATCCATTCATACAGCACTCTACTAGATCTATACAAAGCTAATTGAACAAATAATTCTAAAGAGACTAATCAGAGCTTTATCACATTCATACACCAATGGGACACACATTAGAGGCAATGAGGGGTTCAGCGTCTTGCCCAGGAACACTTCGACATGTGACTACTGATGGAATTGAACCCCCAACTCTCGTATTGGAAGACGACTGCTCTAACCACTCAGCCACAGCCGCCCCATGGAATGGGATGTAATGGTAAAATAAAATAAAAATACATCTAAAAAAAAAAAAACGATCAAGCTTCCTTAAAATCAGAACACTTGGCTTCTTTTCTTAACAACAAGAGAAGGTGGGGTCACCTGGTCTACATGTCTGTGAGCCACACCCTGTGATTTCAAATATGCCTGTCTTCATTGGGCTGAAGTAGACTTTACCAATTAAAAATTGTATAAAAGCAGATAACTATATCAATCTACGTCAAGTCTTCTTAACTGTTTGCATTGAATTATTGAAAAAGCCCAGGAGAGCTCTGTTGTGTTTTAGCTAAGCATGCAAACCTAAAAACAAAAAGGCCCTGAAGGTGTCTTCCAACAAGGCTAACTGATAACCATCTACAATTCAATGTACTGGATTAGGGATGTACAATACTGGATTTTTGGCTGATATCCAATATGTTAAAACTTATTCAGCCGTTACCAATACTGACATTTTTTCACTAGACCTACTTACAGAGACTACATAGCTTTCTCGGCTGTGAAATTAAAATACTACATTATTCTGCATGGTCTTTGTCAGTTTGGCCTGCTACCAAATGCAGATGCCAAAAAAGGGGCTGAAAATGATGTAACACTATATAAATATACAGGTGGTCCTCGGTTTACGACCTACCCGGGTTACGGAAATCCGGACTTATGTTCACCTCCCCAGTGATGTCATCACACTCCACACGGTGCCGTTTATGTGTTTTTTATGTATTTTTTGAGGGTACTGTG
>JARVGS010001636.1:31008034-31018422 GCA_031762315.1 Hypsolebias antenori | reverse complement strand
CTGAAAGATTTCATGATGATTATAATGTTGAGTTCCTTTGCTGCATGTGTTTTCTCTCAGGACCGTAAGAACAGTCAGAGTGAAGCTGTGGCACTGCAGGCGATCCGTAACGCAAAGGGCAACAACTTCTGTGTGGACTGTGACGCTCCAAGTTAGTGACGCTCTTTAACTCATCGTTCAGGGTCCACAGTAACTTTATACGCTTACTGTTCTGTCCGTTAAGTTCAAAGTTCATCACGTCTAGTGTTTTGCTTTTTCTATGCAGTGCACAGGAAAGATTAGTTAGCTTATCTCTATAATCTCTGTGCACTTTGATTAATGAGTCTAATCAGTGAGGAAACAGTTCTCATTTTAAATTGATTGAAGGACTGTAATTTAATAAAAACTCATGAAAATTCTTCAAATTTAGATTTATGGCCAAGGCCACTGCTTCATTTAAAAATATCAGTCTTTATTTTGACTAAAACATCACTAAATATGGAATCAGATTAGTATTTATTTTTGTTGCTTTTGCATAATCTTGCTAACAAACAGGCAGACAGATGAAAAGCTCTACAACCTTAATGGATTAAATGTTTTATTCTTAACCTCTTAATGCTTTACATTAGATAAATGAAACAGGTTACTATGCATATATATAGAAATTCATTGTTTCTGTACGTGTGTGTTTCCTGAATGTCACCGAATTTCTCACAATCTTCAGAAAAACTTATTTTTATTATGTTCTTATTACGGTATAGTCTCCATCTGTCTGTGAACGTTCTCTTGTCCAGCCCATAACTTCTGACCCACACAGGATAATTGAATGAAACCTCATACACATGCATCACTAGATGGAGTGTCACATACACTTTTTTATCACCCCAGCATCAAGGTCAAAGGTTATAGAAGGTTGTACAGGCCATTGCTATAGATTGCTATACAATGTGCTGCATGCAGTACACTCGTTTTTTATTTTATTTTTGTAATTGCTGATTTTGTAGCGCAGAGTTTGTCTTGTCGTCATCCACCCATTAACGTCACCCGCTTCTTCCTTTCTGGGCCATTGGGTCACTGGTGCCCATATCCGGCAGTCACTATGTGAGAGGCGGGGGACACCTGGACAGGCCTCCAGCTCATAACAAGGACACATAGAGACAACCATTCACTCTCTCTCACACACCTAGGAACAATTTAGAGTTACCCATCAGCCTAACATGCACGTTTCTGGTCTGTGGAAGGAAACCAGCGTGCAAACTTCACCCAGAAAGGTCCTCGGCCGGGATTCGACCTGGCGACCTTCTCACTGAGCAACTCTACTAACTGCACCACCAGTTTGTAAATCAGCAAATTAATTTAAACACAAAACTCTGGAACCAAAGAATAGCTTTGAGGTTAAATTTGAGCTAAAGACAATAAATAAAACTATCATTCTATAAAGGAATTCATGTCGCACATTGCCTTAAATGCCGTAGTGTTAAATTAAAATTTTATGCCATTAGTGCTGAGAGTGTGTGATGGGATGACTCTTAGACAGTACCACTCCAAATGTGAGCTTTCTATCTTAGAAAGTGACTCAATTATAACATTTTTTTGTGTTTGCTAAGGTTGATTAGCTTTGGCAGAAATCTTTTTGACTTCAAAGGTTAACCAGCTGTCCATGAGTAATCCGTGATTATCGAGAGTTCCATTAAAATCCATTCAATGGTTCATGAGATATTTTGCTAACAGACAGATAAACAAACAAAAGCAAATGTTGACACCTAATGAGCAAAATCTCCACACACTTTTTTTTAATGCACAACTGAAGCTACTTCTTTTAAGCCCAGGCTGACCTGATTATGTCCAATGGATCAGAACAAAACAGGCTCAGACTCAAAGCTCCAGATGAACTGTAAGCCTAATTTACTGTGTCCACCGTCCTTCCCTAAGATCCGACGTGGGCCAGTCTGAACCTGGGCGCTCTGATCTGCATCGAGTGCTCTGGGATCCACAGGAACTTGGGGACCCACCTGTCCCGCGTTCGCTCGTTGGCGCTGGATGACCTGCCGAGAGAGCTCACGCTGGTTCTCAGCACCATCGGCAACCACATGGTCAACAGTATATGGGAGGCACGCACGATGGGCCACCGCAAACCGGCACCTGACGCAACCCGGTAAATTACTACTAGTCTTAAAGTAAACACAATTAAAGGATTTAAGTACACTTGTGCACATACTCTGATATCTTTGGCTAATTCTGGTGGAAAAGCAACAAGAACTAGAGAAATTTAATTTCCTGTGAAAATGCAGTGTGAATGCTTATTGCTGAAGAACTTGCTAAAAAAAAACTGCTGAAATTTGCTTTAAAAAAACATGCTAAATTATAGCTTAAACTAAAGAACAAGCCTAAATTAGCAGAAGAAAGCAGAAATAAAACATTTTAGCTTAATTAGGTATAAATAAGCAGAAACGAGCACAAAACAAGCTGAAATTAGCAACAACAAGATAGCTGAAAAGTAGCTGAAAAGGCAGAAATAAGCTTAAACTACAGAAAGAAGCAGAAAGAGCTGAAATTAGCTGAAAAATGTGGAATTATCTGACAAAGATAAAATTAGCATAAAACAGCTAAATAGTAGTTGAAATAGCAAAAAAGCTGAAAGGAGCATAGCAAGCTGAAAATACCATAAATAAGTTAATTAGGTTGAAAGTATATCTAAAATTACCTTGAAAAACTTGAGTTTATATGAAAACAGCTGAACTTAGCTAAAAAGGTCTAAGGTAGACCAAGCTTAAGTTAGCAGAAGAAAGCAGGAAGAACACATGTTTGCCCACTTAGGCTGAAATGAGCCTAAATGAGCACAAAAAAGTGGAAATTTCCTGAGAAAAAAATAAATAAAACAGAAATTAGCAAAACAGCTGAAAAATAGCTTAAAAATCAGAAAGCAGCTTAAATTAGGAAGTGGAGAGAGCACCTTTTTTGCCAAGTTAGGCTAAAAAAGCTAAAATTAGCATAAAACAGATAAATAGTAGCTAAAATAGCAGAAAAGCTGAAACCCCACAGCTGAATTGAGCATAACAAGCTGAACTTAGCAGAAAGAAGTTAGAAGAAGCACAATAATGTCATAGCAGGAAGAATCTGAAAGGAGCACAAAACAGCTGAAAAACTGCTGAAATTAGCTGAAAGTAGCTGAAAATTATTAAATTTGCTGAAAGAAGCTGAAGCAGAACAAAATGTGAAAGGAGCAGTAAAAGGTTGTAAACACATCTAAAGATCTGAAAGGATGTAAGCTGTGAGCTCAATTCATTTTCTATGAGGAAAAAAAATGGCAGAAAAGGCTAAATATTTCAAAAAGCTAAAGTTGCACCAATACCAAAAGCCATAGGATTGTCCTGAAAGAGCTGAACGTTTTGATGTATGATTTATTGAAATAGCATAAAAACTACGAGATGAGAATCGCAGCAAAAAGCATACAGAAGAAAAATGGATCACAGTAGTGTGGATGCTTCATAAGCATTTATTAGAAGCAGCAGGTGGATTTCATTGATGGATCATCCTTTTTTTCCCCTGTGTTTGCTCAGAGAAGAGCGTGAGTCGTGGATCCGAGCCAAGTATGAGCAGAAACGGTTTGTGGCGCCGTTGCCTCCTCCCACTCCCAGCGAGGGCCCAGACATCGCTCTGTCAGGCCGTCTTCTGCTGGCAGTGATGGAGCGCAACCTGCCCAAGCTGCTGCTCCTTCTGGCCCACTGCACCAAGGAGGACATCAACGCCCCTCCCGGCCTGTCGCTCCCCACCAGGTCGCTCCTGGCGCTCCGGCTGCCAGGGTCTGCGCTGCACGCTGCCTGCCAGCAGGCTGATGTGGTGATGACTCAGCTACTTGTTTGGGTGGGTTTCACTCCTCCACCTTTGTTCTTTATTCGTTCTGTGGATTTCCTTGTATATAACCTGAGTCACATCACCAAAGAATATGCAAACGTTTTTAAAGAGATATTATTGCAGCCTGGGTGTTTACAAAAGTGCCATTTTAAAGTGATAGTTTGGATATTGTGAAGTAGAGTTCTGTGGGAAAGTTTATCTTTTTTAACAACCTGAGTTTAGAGAAATAAAGATCATTCTGACCTGACTGGTGAGGTGGTGGCTAGTCTGAGTTAGGCCAAGAGCAAAGTGGATTGCTGACATTTAAAATAACTACATCAGAATTCCTAAGCAGACCATACAATACTTTTTATAAGATTTTATGACGTTAAAAATTTTTTGTATTACGCTGTTATTTCATAAACTGTATTTTGGCCCCAGTGTTCTAGTTTTGTTGTTCATTTTTGGGACCAGAATCTGAGCACTCAGGATGTGGGGTTTTAAGTCCCGCCTACTTCTTCCAAACACAATCACGGTGTTGGAAAAAAATTATTAAGTCCCGCCTACTTCTTCCAAACACAATCACGGTGTTGGAAAAAATTATGTTTCAGCAAACAGCAACAAAGTAAGAACTACTTGAATCAACAAGAGTCAACACCTGAATATAAAATTATTTGAATTTTTTTTTTTTTATACCAAGGGAAATGTTTTGTTCATGTATGGAGAAGGGGCGGAGCTTAAAACTTATAGAATCAGCCTACAGGGCAGCTGGTCCCATTTTGGCTTCAACTTTAGGTTTCCAGCCATAGGTCAAGATTCAAACAATTTTATGGATTATTTAAATAAATTTTATGATTACTGTATTTACAAATAGTGACAGCAGCTAGCTGTAGCACTTCCTGTTTAGCCTGAACCACACTCATCAGTAATTTTAACAATACTTCTGCCAGAATAATCACGTAATGTGAGATGTACTTAAACAGCAACAATCTGTCTTGTTCCTGGTCTTGCTCGGACTAGTTGTTAACTTTTAGTCTAGTCAGATTTAATTCTATTCTTTAAACTGTGATTGTTCAAAAAGCTGTTTATGACATGTGAAATATTTTGCTAATTACAAGACACCTCAGTCCTGGACTGAGACGAGTTCTGGCTGCCTCAGTCCATTCAGATAACACACCAAGGCAGTGAAGGGGCGTCGGAGATGGTCTACCTCTGATGCGTCTCTGTGCCAAGCTTGCCAACATGACAATAAAAAATAAAAATAAAATGCAGAGCTACGGCTCAGTAATGTGATGAACGGATGACATTAGTTGTGGGATTAAACAATAACAGTTTTATTACAGAGGGAATGCCGATGATGACACACAGCAACTTGGTACTTAGTTAAAAAAAAAGTTAACCACAAATAGAACTATTAAGTGAGTTAATTCATTATGTTTAGTAAATGACACGAGGGACATGTCCGACACATCACAATCTCCTTCAGTCCAGCAGAGTTCTGCTCCATGCCTCTACCGGTTCTGCTTCACTTCTGAAAGCTCTCGTCTGAGCAGGACGTGGCCTGCTTCATTTGTGATTTATGGAAGTCTAGAGCAGGACCGTTCAACTAAACTGCTCAGGGGGGGAGCCACAGTTACTGAAAGCCAAGAGCTCAGAGGCCGGACAGCCAGCAGTTACTGTCATTAAGTTTGCTTTATGGTTTAAAATCTAGATTTATTTAAAAAATTGAACCCACTGGTGGGCCGAACAGAGTTCAGCTTTGGGCCTGACTTAGCCGCCGAGCCGCCAGTTGACTAGCCGTGGGCTAGAAGAAGCGTAAAGACAGGCTGGTCTGTGCAGTCAGTTTGTGGGTCTTCTGATGGCGCTAATGAATTCCTCCTAGCATCTACTCCACTTTAAAAAGTCTGACATATCACTTTAAATACTCACCTTTTGGAAGATAAAGTACTAAAGTAATTCAGATGGTCAAGATAATCTGTATTTTGTAGAGGTAATATAAGCTTGTCAGTTCAAATTTATCTTCCTGAGTTTGATTGGTTCGATTAATTTGTCGATGGCTCAGTTTAGCTCGATTTGTTCTGTCTCCAGTACGGCTGTGACGTCCGGCATCGGGACCCTCAGGGGCAGACTGCGCTGACTCTGGCTCAAAACGCAGGGAGCCAGGAGTGCGTGGACATCCTGCTGCAGCACGGCTGCCCTAACGAACCGGCCTCTGCCCAGTTGACGGCTGGTTTATCATCATCATCCGCCGCGACGACAACCAGCTTCCCTGTCACCATGACGTCCAGCTTGACGGTCGCCACGACGCTCAAGTACCCACAGAAGAGCGGCAGCGCCAGCCTGAGTTACAGCACCTCCAGACGAGCTGTGTCGTAATCGCAGCGCTGCGTGACGTCTGTAGGAGCTTGTCGCTTTGCCCTCATCGTGCGTCCCGTCCATCCACGCAGACCGGCAGGAGCGATGAACACGTGGACGGATGCTGCGTTAAGAGGAAATCCAAGAGACGTGTGTGTGTTTCAGGGCTGTAAACGAAATAACTTCACCAAAAACAAACGTTTTCATGATCTGTGCGTCCAGACTCAACGGGAATGTGCCGAACCATTTACCAGACTCGTATCCCACACTGTTAAACAGAAGTCCGCCCGCAGCCTCAAACTGCTTTTTCTTAGCCGCCAAAGCCCAGAAGTAAAGAACTGCAATAAGTTTACAGCTCGATAGCGGGACGTACTCTATTCTCAACACAACACACTGCAGCAGATCTTAATTTTGACGGTGAACGTGAGTTTTAAATTCATCAACGCTAGTCATGACGTGCATTCATTACGTGTAAGTCGATGTGAAAAACGTGAGCGGAGGGGGCTGATTTAAAGATGAAACTACTGTATAGAAAAACCGATAAAACTATAAACAATTTTGAAGTGTTTAATTTCCAGTTTGTTATTGTATGATTTGTACAGTTGGTTCTGTGAAGAAAAAAAAGAGAAGAAAAACTTGTTCTTATTGCTGTTAAGAGATTTCCTGTACAGAGTTTTGGTTCAGTTTGTTAGCGGTGTGTCTGGCATAAACTGTCCAGGCTGTGAGCGTCATGACGCCAGCAGTAGCTCATTATTAAAGAGAGTGTAATAACAGACGTGTGACTGAATGTAAACAAATACTTTAAATACTAATATGTTTTCCAGAGGATAAAGTTTTCAGCCGACATTACTCCTGATGTGACTAACAGATTAAAAGTTATCTTTTGACGGATGAGAACGTCTCGTATAAAAAAAACATGGCCTCCTAAGGATTCTGTGATTTTTTTTTTTTGTTAATGGATGAAAGTAGACATGAAACAGAAGAATGTTTCCCTAATTTATAATTTTAAAAAGGGCATATTGTCAAGCTTCATGTACTGTAAGTACTTTTACTTTGACCTGAAGCAGTTTGTTTCTGTGATGTACGCATCTCACACCATTTGCTTCGTTTTTCTTTTTAACTTATTCAATAAACCCTAGAGCATTTATTACCATGACACTAGGATTTCTGGTCATGCTTTGCTCTCTTTTAAGTTCAGTGTGTTGGTTCAGATTTTCTTGATTCTGTTGCAGGTCCATCTCTTCATTTTACACTCAACCAGCATTTGAGCATGTGGTTCTCTGGACAAAACTGGTCCGTAATTAACGGCCTCTGTGGACCCACAACGAAATAGGTCAGAGTCTCGAACCTATTTATAAACTGTAGCTATCACTGTGTCTTTGATGTTCACTGAATTTTAAAAATGACAGAGTTAAATGTATTTTTTTTCACATAAAATGTGAGAAAAAACAATGCAGTAAACAGTAAATGTTTGCACACAAAATGAAAGTAGCATTCCTCACCATCATCTTGTAACTCAAAGTTATAAACAAATTGCTTGTGCAGTCTGTTAGCGTTTAGACAAAATGTTGGGAATGACTCTCAGCTACTACCTCGCCACATTTTGACTCGTGTCTGTAAAAATGATGGTAATGATCATTTTTGTGAGGCTATTGCCAATTACTGCAGCTGCAGTGGCTCTCTTGAATTTGATTGACTCAGCAAGCTAATCAGCTATAGATGAGCATTATTTTCTGAAGGTTTAAAAAAAGTCATCCAGTGCTTCATGAGATATTTTGCTAACAGACAAACATGGTTGACTCCAGTAGGTAGTGTTTTAAGCAAAGACCTTGTGGAAAGCGTTTCATGATTACTGAAGTTTTTAACCTCCATAGTAGTGCAGACAATCAAAGTAAAAGTGAATTTATCTACAGCATTCTGTGGACTCGAGTAGGATCTGGAACAGGTGACAGGTAAGTATGTTGGTTGTAGATGTAATCTTGAGTGTAATGTCCAAAGTAGATTTCTTGTTTCTTTCTGTTCACTTGGCAGGTTTGGAGAGGAGGGCGAAGGATTCCAGGTGGATGACAGGATGTGGTTGAAAAAAAAAAAAGAAAGATGTGAATGGACCAAGTTATCCAAGTATTTGTAGAAATCATCAAACAATAGAAACACCATTCAAAGATAAAATCGAGGGAAGAACTGCTGGGACAGACTTCCTGTTTGAAAACAACATCCGTTTGGTTTTGTCTGCATTTAAGACAAGTTTGAGACAGAACAAATCTCACTGGATGATGTCAAAAGCAGACTGCAAAAGCTGGAAAACCTTAGCAACTGTTTTAGCTTGAGAAACAAATGTATCATCAACACAAAAATGTAAGAATGCATTAGGGATGATCTGACCTACATTACCGATTGTAAAGAGGGGGGGGTTCTAAGACTGAGCCTTGTGGTACACCATTGTTAACCGTTAAATACGGTAACTGGAAGAAGTGCCATTATGTTGAACACATTGATTACAAAAGGGAGAAAGACTGAGGAGAGCTGGACAGAAGACAAGAATCACACAGATCCTTTCACATGAGGCCTGTGGTTCCCCACCTCTGGTTCTCTCTCCTGGTCCTGGAGTCCTTCCTGCCTCTCCCTCAGCATTTAACAGATGCATATTCAAAATAAAAGCTCACCCTTCTGTCCGACGTCAGTTTGACACATTGCTCCTTTTATCACTTGTAAACAAAAGTGCTTACCTTTTCATCTTCATGTCCTTGAGTCTTTTTGTCCTTGAAAAACCTGTCACTGGGTCAAAACATTTTATTTTTGCCTGTAAATGGCACATTTCCAAAGAATAAGGCCTCGTGGTGATTTCATTATTCCGTTCAACATGCTGGTCCTAAATCTCCAGTTGGTGTTCAGCTGAGATGACATCTGGTGACTGATGATTCATCCAAGACTGTCACAACTCGTCAAACTGGTTTGCGTCTCTCACTGATTTATATTCAGGGTGGGTCAGCTTTATAGTTTCCAGTAGGATAAAAGTGTCTTCTGATAGAAATACGGTTCGTGGCTTCTGGAATTCTTGGGTCAAACTCAATTTGCTTAACAGGCAAAAATAATTCACCTGAAAATGAACAAAAAAGCAGAAGGAAAAACTTCTGTCTTAAGAACTCTTATCAAGACCATCAAAAAAGATCAACAGGGTTGGCTGATTTGAAAAAGATGTAAAATAAATACAATGTGAAAGTTGAAAGTTAATGAAAAGGCTGAAAGTGAGCTGTTAAAGGCTAAAAGCAGCAGAACACAACCTAAAGGACCAAAGTAGCAGAACTGTAACTAAAAGAATAAAAGTAACAAGAGACAAAACTCGAGTAAATATGCTGAAGCAGATTTTAAAGAGAACAATGGTTTTAAAATAAACTGAAGATTTAATTTTCATGCATTAACCTCCACAACAACTGGTTCATAGAGTTACGAAGTGTGAAGGATTAGTTCATTAATCTGTTAATCCCAGTATGAAAAAAAAATGCTTGTTGGATTAAATGGAGGTTCTAAACTGACCATGATAATAAAGGTCTCATTGTCTATTTTTTTTTACTGTATTTACTAAAGTAGCTTCAGTAATGTGTGTCAGGAGTGCTGAGACAAGAGACTAAATAAGAACAGAATTGAATGCTTCCCCGTTAGGATGAAATGTCACAGTTAGACCCACAAATCATTTTATTGTTTAAATGCAGTGACCTGTTAGTTACACTCTGTTTAATTTATGATTCTTGATATAAATCAACATCATGTGGCCGACCACACAGTAAACAGCACTATAAATCCAAGCTGACATAAAAGCCTTTTGATCAATATCAAGACATTATGCTTCAGGTTAGTCTTTCCCCTCTGCAACTTGCACTTATTGCACAGCTGCAAAACTAATTGTCCACAGCAAATGGAGTTAGTCTTTCCCACAAAATAAAACAGCTTCTGAGCTGTCTGAAACACAGTTTTCTTGATACAACCATTAAACACATGCATGTACATAATGCCTTCACATTTTTTTCAAAAACATTTTTTCAAAGAAGAAATTTTTATTTATTTATTTATTTATTTGCTCATCCGCACTGTCAAATATTTATTTTGTTGCTAACATTCTTCTAGATAATTAATAATCTGCTAAATGCGGTGAGGGATGCTGTCAGGCTGAAGAAGGAGTCCTATTGGGCCTTTTTGGCCTGTGGGACCCCGGAAGCAGCTGA
>JARVGS010001636.1:30994266-31007851 GCA_031762315.1 Hypsolebias antenori | reverse complement strand
CAATTTATAGAAAAAAAATTGCAATTAGATTATTTTCCAAAATCGTTCAGCCCTACTCCTCTCAGCTCAAGCCTGTTCCTGTCACTCCATGCCACACCTCCCTTGCTCCTCCACAGCAATCAGCACTGATTCCACACACCTGTTATCTACCCTATTGAAGCTCCAGTCACTCGCTTCCTTGTTGCTGAATCATTATAACTCTCACGGTCCTGATATCAAGCCATTCTTGTTCCTGTTCACACCTGACGTTCATGCCTTGTTCTCTGTATTTTCAACCTCACACCTTGCCTTCTGGATCCTCTGTTTCTGCCTACTCCTCGTCTGGTTTTGGACTCTGCTTTCTGACCACGGTACTAACCCTGTTTCTGATTATCACGATTACGCCTCGTGGATCACGACTTGGCTCTGGTTTCTGCTGTCTGCCTTCCTGTTCATGTCCCCTGCTTCGACAACTAGACCTCGTTTTGTGATTTTTTTCCCCCCACGGACCACATACAGCACCAGTTTTGCTCCACAGCTGCTCCATCAGTGATGTCACCGTTGCCACGCTAACAGGTGACTCTCTCCCTCCAGCCTGTGAGGACCTGGTAAATCAGTCAATCCTGACTCCTACGTCCAGCAGCAAAAAAAAAAAAAAAAAAAGTTCTTTTGTACTCCTGTGTCTGGCTTATTTGAAACCAACCCCTGGTCGTGACATTAATATTAAATAATAAAATATGGTAAATAAGGCCACTAATTTGTGGATTTTCACCTACAGTGGGGGTCACTGGAACATAACCCCGTGATAGGTGATGTTCATGAGATTTGAGTTACCGGTACTCTACGATGACAGCAGTTCACTGTGTTCTTGACTTTGTTAAAACTGAGGAAAAACAGATATTTTACAAGAATAATACAAAGTATAATTAAAACAATTCCCAGTGGATCCATAGAGATAGAGGCTTTTCAGAAAAAAATGACATTAAACCCAATTTTACACATGCACTATATCTCTTTGTGTCTTAAAAATCCAAACTATGTTTTTTTTTCTGTCATTTTGATTATGTTAACATCAAACTTTGATCATGCACTGAAAAGAGCAAATACCCAAGAGGAAATTACAAATATTCAACAAGCTTTTATTAAAATGCCAGAACATAAACAGTATAAATGTTGAAAAAACATGTTTGTTCAGAAAGCATAACTGTAGTAGAGTAGATGATCTAGATTATAATCTATTTCTCCAAACTGATGTTGTCCAAAGAGCTATCTACAACAGGTAAGGTATTAATCGTTTATAATGGATCTGTAGAACCCCTTTTTTAAAAGAGTTGAGCTATCCCTTTAAGCTGCTAATATTCAGTGCTCCTTGGAGTTGATTCGACTCGGTAGCAGTGCTGTAGTTAAATTTAAATGCAGATAAATCTTTGAATCAGGCAAAGATCTTTGCGATGAACTCTTTGAAACGTTTAGCATACTGCTCAGGATGAACTGTTGTGATTTCTGCTCCAGCCTAAACAGAAACACAATTAAAAGTAGGCGAACCAGAACGTAAAAGCAGGAGAATGGAGCTGTGAAGAGTTACTTCTCTAACCATTTACTTGAAAAGATGAATGTCCCTTACCCCGTTTTTGACAGCCTTGGCAGCGTGAGCAGCTCTCTTCTTGGTGTCGTACTGTGTCAGCACGTCAATCAGACCCATGAAATACACCTCCCTCTGGGGGGCAGCTAGGATGTGATGCACAGCTCTGTATGAGATGACATTTCTCTGAACATTTAAGGAGAACCGTGCTGGCAGCACTCACCTACAGCACTCTGAGCAGCATACACGTCCACGTAAGGATCGAATTCTCCAGGACCCATGGGTTTGAAGGACTTCATGTAGCCTGCGATACCCTCAGGTGAGGTAGAGGATGGAGCAGCAGCCTGGTCATTTTCACCCTCCTCCTCCTCCTCATGGGATGACTCCTCATCCTCATTCTCCTCCCTCTCAGCTCGCTCGACGTCGTGGATACCCAGCAGCAAGCTGTAGTCCGTGATCCTCATTCGCACAAGGAACTGCAGCAACACACACATAAACACCAGAAAACCAGGTATCCAAACACCAGAAGCAACACACAGTCTCACCTCGAGGTCCACGCTGAGCTTCTCCATCATCTTCTCTTTCTCCTCATCGCTCACATAAATCTTCTGCATGTTATTTATGAAGTCTGCATCTTTGTAAGTTGGTAACTCTTTGACCTGAAAGCACAGAGAGATGAGCTATACTTTATAGCCAAAAGGCTTCCTTGTTGAAACACTTATCAATCCCATTTTCAATTAGTGAAAAATAAAAGCAGTTTGTCTTGAATTTTATTTTCCAAATCAACATAGATGGAACAAAACTAATATTCCTTAAAGAATAAATTAGACAATTTGTGATGACTCTGAATGCCAAATAGACTCCAGAACCTGCAGATGTACATTAAATAATGACTTTATGGAAATTTCATTCAAATCTGTCCTTTGGTTCTAGAGACATAAGTGCTAACAGACTGCACATCTTTGTTAAAAAAATAATAAATTGCACACGGGGCTGCAGTCGATATTCATTCTATTTTTTATTTTATGAGTAAAAGGACTAGCCCTTTACTTGTCACAATAGGCTGGTGTTGGTGAACCCAATGGTGCAGGCAGTCCTTCTGAATCCTTGCCTACCTGCACCATTGGATTCACCAACACCAGCCTATTGTATTTTATGTATTATATAAAATAAAGAATTAATTAACAAAACAAAGAGCTGACAGGGCAGCAAAACAAACATAGAAGGATTAGGATGTGCTCACAAAATAGATATGTCATCACCAGTGGACAGAAAACATTGCCAGGACAAGGGCCAACGCAGAGATACAGACTTCTATACAGAAAACACCAATTAGACAAAGTGAGGGCACCTGTGAGTAATCACAGTTGCCAAAGAAAGAGACAAGGGATGCAAGGCATAAACATGACACAAGATGGGGTTAGATACTAGGGTTAGATACTAAAGAAACGCAACCCCTATAAAGCTAGAAACAGAGGATCAGGGGAACGCAGACATAAACACAACACGAGGGACAAAACCACAACTCCTACATTACTATTGTCCAAGCTCTGTTTATTTCTTTATTTATTAATTTACTGTAACCAACACCACATTATAAGTTCTGACTGCAGTACTTTAGTAAACACACAGCTCACCTTTTCTTTAAAACTGGCTTCACGGGACAGTAGGGAACCCTGAGGAAGAAAACTAAACAGTCACTGTTACTGATAAGATCAATAAACTGTGTGAAAACATTCACTTAAGAAACATCTGGCAAACGTTCCTCTGGACTTTTTGTTTCCTCCCTGTGGCTAGCATTTCAATCTAAAAGAATGTTGTAATTTACAATGGTCAGCATAATAAAACAACTCTGAAATCTCCTTCAGATAAACATCTCCAGCAGGGATTACCTTCAGGTCGTACTTCCTGTGTATGGGCAGCCTGTGGCTAAACATGTTCCTCATCACTAACAGGTAGGTGTCCTCGCTCTCCACCGTCACTCTGTACATGGAGAGGAACTGGGGGAGCAGGGTGCTGCTGTGGCATGTGACTATATGCTGGAAGAAGACAAAAAGGAAACAACTTCACAACACAGTCACAAACTGTCCTGTCTCCATGCACTCCACCCTGTCTGCTCTCGTCTTCACCTCTCTTGTGCACTATGGTTCACCCCAACAACTCCATCATTCACACATATATTCTTCTGATGTTCAATCTTCTCTCCAGACCATCCACGCATCTCTCCAGACTTTCTTCCACCTGCTGCCTTCTCTACTCAATGTCATCTGCATTCATACTCATCTGCTCACAGCAGACTCATGTTCAGGCTGCTGTTTATTACACCACATTATATTATATTATATTATATTATACAGTATTATATTATATTATATTATTGTTTTAAGCATCTTAGATCCTTAACTACTGTTAATTTTCTTATAGTTTATTTTATTGCCATTTTTTGGGTGTAACTGGGAACCCGTGTACACAATTTAATTCCACATCATGTACCACATGTGATGCGAATGACAATAAAGTCACCTTGAACCTTCACCATCACAGACATCTACACCTCTAGATGCAGGAAGAAGGCCGCCTGCATCATGAAGGACCCCACACACCCAGCACACATACTTTTTGCACCGCTTCCCTCAGGAAGGAGGTTGAATGTAGAATCACTAGACTGAGGAACAGCTTCTACCCTGAGGCTGTTAGACTCATGAATCTCTAATCAGGATAATCACATCATATTGCTGCTGATCTGTTTCCTGCTGATGTGTTCATCCGTGCTCATCTGCTCACAAAGACTCATGTTCGTGCTGCTGTTCGGCATATTGTTTTTATGCTATTAGTGCTTAGCGTATTTTTAGTTAATGTTTTTCTTAGTTCGTATCGTAGATCTTATTACTGTTTTTTCTTTTACATTTTATTGTTGGATGTAACTGGGACCCTGTGTACACAATTTTGTTCCACCACATGTACCACAAGTGGTATGTATGACAAACAAAGTAACTGACTCTCTAACTGACCTCATTTGTTAAGAGATGTCTCTAAAATGCAAAACTTATAACCTCATTATTTAAGCTTCTTTTACTGTTTTTTTTGTCTAGGTCATTCTCCTGGGCTGCAAATTAGTTGGAGATTAAATATTTTTTAAAATACACTAACTTTTACTTGGATTCACACTGACTGTACTTGCACAAACCCCTGCCAAAATGTGGCCCAAAAGCCGTTTGCAGTTTGTGTATGTAGCAACAAAAATCATAGTTCTAGAGCTACAAAAATGAATGTGAAAAGGGTTTGAGATGAGTTTCAGATGTTTGCAATGACTATTTTAAAAGGAACAATTTGTTTGGGGAAATTTTCAAACATGGTCAAATGTCCAGAGACATCAGAGTGAGAGGAGGCCCCGTGTCTCATGAGAGAAATTTGAGACCTCGCTTGAACCAACAAAGTTAAGTTAAGTCCTCTGGATGGGTTATTATAATTTTTTTGTTGTTGGTGTTGAAACAAATTGTCGACAATCCAACTTTGTTGGATTTTTTTAAAACCTGGATTATTGAGCATGAACTTTGATGTTTTGACTCACTTTGGCCATGGCTGCCTCAGAGGAGTCGACGGGGGAGAGGGCGGAATTCAGAAACCATCTTATCACCATCAAACTGGATGGCCCACTATATTTTTCATTCAACCTTGATTTATAAAAGTTAGTCTCATTGAGCCACGGGGACTCATTTACAAGAGAGACCTGATTTAAACAAAAAATTACGATAACAGTAGGCAATCATAAAAGAAAGCATATAAACTTAGAAGGAAAAATGAAAGAAAATGGTATTTAAAAAAAAAAACAACAGCTAGATTGTAAAGCAATGTAGAATACTGTACTAAAAACAGGAACATGTCTGTATTAGATTTTGCCATGGACTTAGCAGATGTTTTTCATGCAATGTAATATAATGTAATGTAATGTAATGTAATATGAGTGTGCTGCTTGTGAGACTGAGTTTGTTGTGGCTCCTCAGACTGATGAAGTCCTTTGGATGAAGGATGAAATGTTTCAACAAAAAAAATAACTCATTCAAAGGACCTGACTGAACTTTATTGGATTTTATTTATTTATTTATTTATTTTTTACCAGGATTATTGAGCATGAATTGAATGAAACTTTCTTGAACGTTTCGAAACATTTTGGAAACCGCCTCAGGAATGCTGTTCTCAAACGGTCGCCAACAGTTGCAGCCCATCAGATACAGGCTTCAGATGGTAAAACTGCACTTTTAAGTTGTTTTAATGTCTGTGTTCTAAAATCAACTTTGCAGATACAGAAAACTGCACAAGAGTTATTTTATGGTATAAGTGATCATTCTTGATCACATCATGTTCTATTGTCCTGTTTCTGAAGATAGAAATCTTTATGTTTCAGCATCATTCAGCCTTGATGTGCAGAATGTTGACTGACTTGCAACGGTAACTAAATAACTCATAAACAAGACAAAGCAAATCAATTGTAATAATAATTTTAAAAAAAGGAGAGTGAGTATATAATTCAAAATATTTCTCTTCTCCAAGAGTTTCCCACCTCCTGTCATATAATAAAAAGTGAAAAGTCCTACCTGGTGATACTCAGAGAGGATGTTGTGCATTTCCTCCACCTCCTCACTGGAAATTTCTTTCACCACCAAAGTGCGGTCGTATGACGTCAGCAGCAGTCCCACGCACTTCCCCTCTTCATCTTTGAGAGGAGCACTGCGGGCCAGAGACACCTTATGGTGGTGGTGGTGGTGGTGGCGGGGAGAGACATGATTAATACATAGCCTCCCCTGGACAATCAAACCTTTATAATTAAAACATTTTACCACAATATTCCAAACAAAAAGAAGATATTTAGCGCAGCTGTGCCACATGTGGATTCAAACTGTGTGTTAAAACCATTCTTGAATAATGTTGCAGGTTTCCCATATTAGTGCATTAAGCAAATGAGCATGCAGTGGTGGGTGCACCACCTGGCACATGCAAATACCACACAAAGACATGCAAATGTGAGCAGGATCAATAAAGAGTTCCACCAAAAGGGGAAGGCTGAAAGCTGCCTTTGTAGTGTAATCATTTTTAAAAGTATTTTATATTCATGCAAAGAATAACAGTTTCTCTCCATTTCTGGGTGTGTCTTGTGATGAATTTTCTACTTGGTAGTCTTGATCCTCGATGCCAAAGCGCTCTCGCAGGTTCCTGAACACCTGTGGACAGTACTCTTTGAATTTGAACTGAGCAGGAAGATTCTCCCTGAAACAGAAAAAACAAAGGCGTCATTGTGAAGTTTACTTTTTATGAATTTCAGGGCTCACGCTGTTTCATTTTATTTATTTATTTTTTCTATTTAACATGACTTTAGCATCACTTTAGATGCACAGTGACGTCAGATAGACTTTCATCTGGAGAAAATCTGTTTTATTCCTTTTCCTCTGTTCATGAAGTCTTTAAAGAATTCCTGAATGGATTAAAGGATTACTGAAAGCCACTCAGTTTTACGCAGAATGGGAACTGTGTAAAGCCTCGAATACAGAACAAAATGTCAGAAATGGATTTCTCTGCATTATGCTACACAGAAATAACTCACAGATGGGGAGAAACAGGCTACAGATCTTTAGTGCTCAGCATCCTTCTATGTTATCTTATAATTTGACACAAGCACCACTTTGTCAACGTGTTCAAGGTGCACTTAAGAGGAGAAAAGCAGTGTTGTTCTCTAAAGGGGTCTGCTGTTTCTGATAAGCACAGGAGAATAAATCAGAAGGCGGGTCAGAGAAATCTGTGCAGTCCACAGGAAGCGGGGCGGATGCTGCAGAGCAGAGCTCTTTACTTGTTGAAGAAGTGGTTGATGACTTTGATCTTGGTGCTGGCTTTGAAGTCGTCTGGAAGCAGCATGACAGGTACAGGCACCTGGCTCAGGTCATTCATCTGCGCATGAGCGAGGAGGAAAAAGAGAGGGAGAACACTTCAGGTCCACATAAACATGTATCAAGCATGAAGCATGAAGCTTATCGTTTATACCGAGTGATTGACCCCCCACATCAGGACGCTCAGCACCGGGTCACTGGCTCGGAAAACCTCCACCTTCTGCTGCACGAAGTGTTTCTTCTTGGTCTTCCTCTTGGGCTTCAGAGTGGAGATGGAGGAGGAGGCGTAGGGAGAAGACATGGCTCTTCCTCTGGCGTTTCAGTCTGGGAGCAGGTTGTTGTTGCCTGTGAAGTGCTCCTGTGTATGTAAAGCAGGCTGAAGCCCGCCTTCAGTTCAGCCAACACACACACACACACACACACACACACACACATATCTAACTGCTGCTGGTTGCATAAAACCAGAGATATGTGTAATAATTTGAACAATGTTGATCTTAAACTTTCATGTGACCACAGAGACATAACAGTTTATTCATGTAGTTTGACAGCCAATCAAAATACTACTATTTGTATTTTCTGTTAAAGGACAACAGTTTGTATACTTCTGATTCATAAATACTAAAAATTACTGAATGATACTTAGCTGTTGCTAGGACCGTGCTCTTCTGGACAGAGATCTGAGGTTGGGATCTGTTGGTGCCTCTCTTCCAGTATGGGGGTCGCAGCACCAAGTGCTCCAGTGACCACTGAGACAACTGACACTTTGACTTTCCACAATTTCTGTATTTCCTCTTTCAGGTCTAGGTATTTCTCGAGCTTCTCGTGCTCCTTCCTCCTGATGTTACAGTCACTTGCCACATCTGTCACCACTACCTTCTTCTCTTACTTGTCGACCACCACAATGTCCAGCTTGTTATTCATCATCTGTTTGACGGTCTGGATCCAGAAGTCTCACAGTATCTTTGTTCTTCCATTCTCCACAAACCTTGGTCTCATCTCCCACTTTGACTGTTGGACCTCTAGTCCATCTTGGCACAGATGTTCCTGTATATTATTCCAGCCACTTGGTCATGGTGCTTCATGCATGCTTTGTCTGCCTGGATCTTACATCCTGCTATGTGTTGGACTGTCGCTGGGGCACCTTTGCACAGCTTGCATCATGAGTGTTGTCTGGTATGGTAGTCCATGGTCTTCATTGCTCTTGTGGTGAGGGCCTGTTCTTGTGCTGCCATGATTAGTGCCTCTGTGCTGTCCTTCAGTCCAGACATCTCTAGCCACTGGATTTGTTACATTCCACTTCCTCAATCTGTCAGTGGTACATGGCATGCAGGGGCCTATCTTGCCATGATGACGTTCCATGATGACTCCATGATTTCCATATTCACTGGTTAACTGGACATCATTAACTTCACTTAGACTCTCTCACTGGTACATTTTCATCTTTAAATCACTTCTTGGTCTGCTGCCTTCATACATCTCCTCCTACATATCTCTGTGTGAGTGCAGCTACAGCGTGTGCTCTCAGGATATTATTACCTGCAGTGTTTCCTCAGTGAGGACTGAACTAGGCAAAATGGGCTTCTCCTACTTTGCTCCTGTTTCCTGGAATATCTTGCAAAAAGATCTGAAGCTCTCAACCTGGACCTCTCTAATTGGCTTCAAATATCTGCTAAGTTCATGGCTAAAACCAATGCAGACATGTTCCTGTTTTTAGTATTTTACATCGCTTTATAATGTAGTAATTTTTGTTTCATTTTTATATATAATTTCTTCCATTTACTTTTCATTTTATATGCTTTTTTATGATTGTCTACTGTTTTCATTTGTGCTCTTTGTTTAAAATAGGTCTCTCTTGTAAATGAGTCCTCAAGGCTCAATGAGCCTAACCTGTATAAATAAAGGTTAAATTGAATTGTATTAACGTCTATTTTATCTTTGCTGCCACCCTTTGGAATGGAAGAAGCTGAAGCGTGAACCAATGGATAGAGTACGTTTTTACGTAAACTAGGAAATTTGATTTGGCATATGCGTATCTGGAAAGCACAGACAGCTAAAACCAAAACATTTCCCGACAAAATCGTTGGCAACAAGCGGATACCATTAACCAGCAAATATATATTATATAAAATTTGGTCCAATCAGTGCAGTGGTTGAAGCTTCAGATTAGGATTGGTAAAAGATTAAAAACTCCTCATGCTGCCCTCCAAACCCACAAGGGTATTCACAGTTTTTCATAACCACGAGCACCGTTTGCTCACCTCAGAGTAAAATGGTGTCATCATGCCTCACGATCAATGGCTTTATCATGTGGAAAACCTCTGCACCCTTCGGCTGTTTTGTCACCTGCCATGAGGTGAGACGGAGTCAGAGGGACAGCTGGCGAACAGACACAGATAGCAACGAGTCGCAGTGCGTGGCTGGAACAGGGCGGTAATCGATACCGAGCCGGCAGAGGGTTGGGACTCGGGATAAACAGTGGAGATTGCTCAGAGGGGCTAGCATTGATGTGTGATTAAAGTCAGAGGATCCCCCTGCCACTCGGAACTTGTGAGTGAGATCTCTGACGCTGGGGTAATTGGTCTCTAGAAAATCAATAGATTTTGAGAGGGAGAGGGTCGCACCTTCTTGGGCAGCTGGACAGCACCAACCATGGCATTTTCACCTGAGGCTCAACTTGACATTTACGCCTGAATGGACCCGGGTCTCAACCTGACCTCTCTTTATGCAGCTGGTAAAATGTTACTGTGAAGAACAGCGACCATTGTGGAGACCGATGTCAAGTTTTCTGTAGCTGCTTTTTAGCTACTTGGTGAGCGTTCTCGCCTTTCTATTTTGTTTTCTGGTGGATGGTAATACTTTACTTGTGTGCGAATATCTGTTTGTTAGCAAAATATATCAAGAACCACTTGGAAATTTTTAGTGAAACTTGCAGAAAGTAATAAATGGAAGTGCCTCTACAACTGGATACATTTAGGAATCAACCCAATTCAAGATGGGCACCACAACCAATCAGACCTTAAAAAAAACTCAAAAATGACTATTATTCTGTAATTTTCACAGATATTGGGCTAAAATATGATATGGAGATAGTGGGGAGTCATCCCCAACATGTTCTGAGCTCTAACAGATTGCACAGGAATTTTGTTTTGCATTATCCATTTGGAGTCAACTCTTATCAAAATGTCTTATGAACTTTTGGAATTTTTTTCAGACTTTCTAGAAATAATGCTGAAATAAACTTATATAACATTATTTTTCAGGGACATCTTAATTTAAGATGGCTGCCACTGCTGACACACACACACACACACACACACACACACGCACGCACGCACACACACACACACACATGCGCGCACGCACACACACACACAAAACACAGCTGGTTACTATATGTCAGTTCATTTAACAGACACTGAGCTAAAATGTTGCATAGTAAAGGTGGAAAGAGTACTGAAAATTTGTACTCAAGTAAAAGCACTGCACACTGCTTAAATTGTACTCAATTACAAGTAAAACTACTGGTGTTATAAAATTACTTAAGTAAAAGTACTAAGTACTCTTCTCAAAAACACTCAGAGTATTCATTAACTTTTAACCAGTTGCTGTTTTATTGTGTTGTCAGAAGGTATTTAGCTTGATTTATTGTTTATAACAGCAACATTCAAAGCTCATTTATCAGACGCTCAGAAGCTCCGTCTTATTTTAGTACCAGGCAAACTGATGGCAGTGACGATATCTAAGATCTTTACATACTTAGCCAAACTAATAATCCACACATACAAACATTAAAAAAACTATTGTACAGGTAGCTGTAAAACCTTGTGTAACCCAGTAGCTTTACTTCGGCATTTTCTCTTGACAGTGTTTTCCTCTGTCTCCATTTTGGCTTTTTCCCCAAATCTTCATTCCATAAATGACTCTCTACTCTACAGTGTTGTTCTTTGCTTACGCCATAGGTAATTAGTGCGTTCACGATCTGAGAGCCTTAATGGCTACAAAGATGCAGATGAATGGTTTGAATATTAATTCAAATTGTGGCCGTACTCAGTAGCGACTTCTGATTTTAAAAGTAGTGAAGCAGATTACATGGTCTAAATTGTACTTAAGTATGAGTAAAATTACACACTTGAAAGAAATACTACTCATAAAAGTACAAATACTCCAAAAATCTACTTAATTACGGTAATCTGAGTTATTTGGAATTCGTTACTTTGACCCCTGTAAACATACTCCTGAGTATTACTAATTTAATGATTTTTTTTTTTTTTTTGCTTAAAACTTTGTTCATAACTGTTAAAGTCAACAAAGTTTGTCTTTTAGGAAAAATATCTCATGAACCTCTGTATGGATCTAAATGAAACCTTCAGAAAGTAACCAGTGAGCGTTCATTTACAGCTGATTGACTGTTGGAGTCAGTCTGATTCAAGAGGGCCACCACAACAACTGACCTTTGGAAACATTAAAATGGTTTTGACTTTGTCACTTTTACATATATTGAGTTAAATTTTGAGGTGACCGTAGCTGTTAGGGAGGGTTTGAACATATTATTTACAAATCTAACAAGGTTGAGTAAGGTTCTCTGGACGGTCTCTTCTTTTTGAAATGTTTAGTCTTATGTCCAAGACGTCTTCAATCTGAGGAGCTGCAACAAACTCAGTTTTATAAATAGCTCGTAGACAAAATGTTTCAACAAGAAGAAACCGTCCAGAGGATCTGACTTAACTGATTAAACATGAGTCAGGATGTTATTTACAAGGATTGACTAAAGCAGCTTCAGTTCTATTATTTCTCAACATAAAATGATCTCAGTTTCACACTCTGGCATGAAAGGTGGGTAATATATAGTACAATCCTTCAAGGGACACTGGGCCTTCAATTTCTAAATACTACGCTCAGAGAAAGTAAAAAACTCACAGTTGAGATCTCTTCCACCTTCAGGATGTTTGTTAAAGTATTTAGAATTGATATAATCCCTGAGTGGATCGGCCGCAATCCCTTTGTGGCGTCTTTATGAAAATGAGAAGTCAGTCAGGGAAAATAAGCAGTGACAAGTGGAATCAGCTTGCTAACTTGATTTGTGCAAGCCATTTGTCTCCTGCTGTGTTCAACCTCACGGCTTCCTGCAGCAGCGTGCCTTCACTTCCAAAAAGGTCACTGATGATGTGCGGACGCATCGCGTACAATCCACCAAATGACAGCTGCGCCCGGGAGCCCTCTCTCTCTCTCTCTCTCTCTCAAAGTGCAGACCAATTAGAGATGTCCGTGTATCAATCAAATATCAAATACAACGCCTCTGTTTCTGATTTCCCTTTGGCCCCAGGAGATCCATGGCTCCACCTCACCCCAGACTTCATCTTCATTGCCGCACAACTCTGTCGACTCACGTGCCTGCCCTCCACATCCTACTGGTGCAGACATGTAATAGACATCACCACCTCCTCCGTACACACACTCACATGCAGTGCAGGTAACCACACCAATTAACACCATAATGAGGTGGTCACCAGCCACACTTTGGTTCAGTCCACGTGCACTGCAGGAAACCCAGCTCTCATCTTCCAGGAGACAGCAGGCCAGCAGCTGATGGGTCCACTGATCTGAAACCAGTGTCTGAAAGAGAAAAGGAAAATGGGGTTTTGTCTATTTTAGAAAGACGGGTGAGATTTTTTTTTTCACATGTTCTAATGATGTTAAGTTGTTTTTACAATAAGCTGCTTTATTAGAACTTTTTAAAGCATTTAAAATACTTTAATTATATCCACGGCCTTGCCTACACTACATCAAATGTTGTTTGTCTGTTAGTAAATTTGTCCCTTGTACGTTTGTCAAAAACACTGACATACGTTGGCACTAGG
This sequence comes from Hypsolebias antenori, assembly GCA_031762315.1. Classification (NCBI taxonomy): domain Eukaryota; kingdom Metazoa; phylum Chordata; class Actinopteri; order Cyprinodontiformes; family Rivulidae; genus Hypsolebias; species Hypsolebias antenori. Next base: position 30,994,550 of record JARVGS010001636.1, on the reverse strand, counting down.
GGGCGAGAACGCCCACAGAAACAACTTATTAAACTACAGAGAAAGAACATTTTTAAATGAGCTGAAAATCCTCACAAAACAAGAGTTTTTGTTTTTGCAGTTTTCTCTGAGTTAGAAACCTTTTCAGTCAAAGTTTAATGTCTCCAGGATAAAGTGAAACAAATGCAGAAAACTCTTTAAATGTAAACTAAACAAGTGTACCTTTGTCAAACTTGAGACATCTTAAGACCAACAGTAACACAAACCACACATAATAACTCATCATAAAGAAAATCTATAATAAA
>JARVGS010001636.1:30956470-30967189 GCA_031762315.1 Hypsolebias antenori | reverse complement strand
GGTAGGCGCGCGTGACGTCATCACGTTGTGCTGGTGCTGCAGGCATCCTTGTCACTGGGTTGTCATACAAAAACAGCGTCTTTTATATCGGTGAGTTATTTTGATGGAATGATCGATGTCCGATATTTAACATTAACGCTAATATTGGCCGATACCATGACGATAATATTGTGCATCCCTAACATAGACGCCTCGTTGAGCAGGCTGGCCTGCTGCAGCGGTACGTCGGAGCGTCAGCCATATTGAATGTGGCAGAACTGCCGGTCAACTTATACAAGGAAATGAACTGAACTTCATAAACACTGTTCTACAAAGTGTTTGAAGTTAATGCCTGTCAATCACACAAACTAGAATATCTGGAAAACAGACATCAAAGACAACATTTGTAACTTTTAACATGATTAATAAAAATGATTATTCCTTAAATATTTAGGTTACTGTATAGGTAAGCACTAAACCAACAATTATTTTCAGTGTTTACAACAACTAACTTGTGTAGCACTTACTGTAGTGATATGGTGGTGATGTATGTATATGTATGCAGTCTGTGTATGTAAGTTATAAACTTTGGAAAAGAACAGTCTTGTTCATCTTTTTCCGTGTTTTCACTGTGAATGAATGAGACATCTTCTATCTATTGCTTCACTTTTGCCACATTCAAAATGGCGGCGACATGATCCTAGGATTCAGCGCTCAACAACGCGTCTACATACATACATATGTCTATGGTCCACAGAGGGCGCGAGCTGACCCATGACGTATTACAAGTTTATTCTCATAATATTTCAAGTTTATTCTCGTAATATTATGACTTTTTTCCTCGTAATTTTTTTTGGCCCTAAATCTCCATCGTAAAAATCAGTCATTAAATATCGCAACAATTAATTTGGTTGTTTAAATGTACGTACAGAAAATGTTACATTCCATGCGCACAACTCTTAACGAACTTTTTACATGTTGTTTGATAATTTGGTCTTTTGGGTCATTTTATCTACATTAAAAAAAGAGAAAATTGTATTTCACAACGAAACTAAATATAATTCTGAAGTAAACTTTTTACATGTCTGCCCCTACACGTCCAGGTGACGGTTTCTCTTTTGTTAGGGCGTGGTACCTCATTGCACGACACAGCAATGAAATCTGGACGTTTTAACCAAATTATGCTAAAATAAATGTCCTCAGTTACAATTAAACTTAAGAGCTAGCCATCAATATTTCTAATTCCAGGTTAATTCCTCATTATTCTCATAGAATGTTTCCAGTATTTAAAATTCCTGGCATTTTGAAACCCTAATCAGAATTAAATTGGTCTAATCGATGCAAATTTTCTCTTTATTTTTCCACTTCTTTATTGGAACAGGTGTTTTTCACTCGGAACGGAAAGGTGGTGGGAAGGAAAGAAGTGGCCTTACCAGCAGCAGGTTTCTATCCCACTATTGGTATGATGAGCACTGGGGAGAAAGTGAGGGTGGACCTGCAACCCCTCAGCGGCTGATTTGGTCAAACCAGAAAAGGATGAACGATGACGGGACAATAAATAATCCCCTCACACGAAAAAGCCCCAAAGCATCACTTTAACACGAAGCTGGAGGACGGCTCCTTTATTGTGTAAAAATCACTGAACATGCTGGCAAACCGTGTTTCGAAGTCTGATCAAAATGTTTTGTGTGCCAAAAATGCGCTTTGTCCTAAATTGATTTTATTAACTGTAAAAACATGTAGGTTTTTAAATGTTAAATATTATTGTGGCAATTAAATCACAGCAGGAAGTTTGTTAAAATGCCAAAAACCTGTCTCACCTGAGTAATGAATGTAAGAGTTCAGATAGAGCAGAACTCAGGTTATAATTGGATCCTGTTCAGGGTGAGCAGTACTAAAAATCAGCTGATGCGTGGCGTTCAGACTTTCAGCTGCTGAGCCTCGACTGATGGAGCGTTACTGACACTCAGTGGTCGGAGCGCTGCAGCAGAGGCTGTACAACTCAACCTCGTCGCTGTTGTGGTTCTGGACGTGTGGGCCGGTGCTCGGATGTGAAGCGACTTCATTTGAGAAAACAGTTTCATCAATAAAAATAGAATAGCGACAATTATAGAACACGGTTTTTTTAATCGTTTTCTTATCTTGAAGTAAGAATCCAGCTAACGGTTCGTTTTGATGCTGTAAAGACCTTTCAGTTTAAAATATTTTAAACCCACCTGTCAGTAGAACGTGGATCTTTTGTCCACTTGACTGTAAGGATGAATCCAGATCTCAGAATCAGGAATGTCTTGATCACTCGAGCTGAACGCTGTGCGGTTATAGTCACGTTTTTATTTCTTTCTCTCTTTGAACAGTTAATAGCAATAATCATTCAAGCATTTAGATTCTCTAAAACACCACGGCAGTAGCAGATAGATATGAAACATTACAGGGAATTTTCTTTTGGGTTCTTTTATTTAGTTTCAGTCGACATCTGTTGATGTGCGCTTCTCGTTTTTAGAAAGATTCAAGCCGAGGCGACGGCCTTAGATCCTTTAGTTTTACTCATCTAAAAAAATTTATATAAATATTTGGTTGTTCAGTAAAACCTCACACGGTTTCTTTGTTCTCGTATTTTAAAGTTTAACGGAGATATAGGAAGAAAAAAGTCTAAATTCTGTTTATAAATCTAAAAATCGATGCTAACCTCAAGAGCGTTTTGAGAACCAGGGTTTCAAAATATTCACGACGATGTTAGAAACGTTTATAATTGTTGTCAGGACAAAAATTAAGGGCTTAACATTGTGAAACTGTATTCCTTTTTAGTTAAAGTATCTGGTTGAAGGTCTTTGTGTTGAAAAAGAAGCCATACTGACTACGTGCTGCTCAGGAATACTTAAAAGCCAAATTTTAATTATTTAATTTTAAGTTTACCATTGGGATTTTCCCCCCCCCATTTGTTTTCAATTCAACTTAATTGCCAAAACTTGTCCATGTAATGCTGTTGTCTTTTTATAGCCACTATTTCCAGCTACAACTGCTGACAAATCTATTTTTTTAAAACATTTTACTTGCATATCATTCATTCAGAAAAATGCTAAAGATTCTGAGCCCAATTACCGTATTTCTCAGACTATAAGGCACACCGGATTATAAGGTACATTAAGCAAAACCGATAAGTCAAACTTTATTCAACTCATTCACAATAACCACATAAAAGTGGTTCAAGGTCAGTAAGCACAACCAGAATTAATACAAAAAGCTCACTGTCGATTTTTGAGAAAATTAAAGTACAGTACTGTATTTTAATTGCGCCTTGTAGTCTGAAAAATACAGTACGTATCTGTTCACATGTGCAAATTTACATTTTTTCTTTGCATTTTACATGTTTTATTCCATAAAAATGCAATAAGCTGTTAATCATGACCATTCTTTTTTTCATGTATTTAAAAATAGAAAGCAAATGTTGTAAACGAGTACACAGGATCCAAATACCTAACGGTGTGAAACATTTTAAGTCTTTTGTTTTCCAAAACATTGGATCTAAAAACCCAGTCGATATTAAAAATGAATACTGGTCATGCAAATGTTGGACGGTGCAAAGAACCAAAGAAACGTTGTCGGATCCGTGTTGGGCTCCAAACCTTCAGGAATGTTTATTTAATAACCCTGTTGTGATATTTAGTTTTCTTTTCTGCAAATCTTTTATTTTCTGGTTGGTTTCATGACGAGTTGCTGCTAGTTTGTGTGCTAAGAGCACTTAAGTGTACAGTCACATCAGCCTTACTGTAAGTATATTCACGGTTTATTTAATTTGGTTTTCTTTTATTGTTCACGTTTGGTGACACTTCGTAAACAAGGAATGATCCTTTGGACCTTCTGCGTCTTGTTTATACTGCGCTCACAGATTATTTTGTGTATTTTTTGTTTTTCTGCTAGACTATTCTTTGTACATTAAAGCAATTATGCCAAAAATGTTAATAAATTAATATCAAAACCTACTGCTCTACTTTTTATCTTCAGGTTTTGTAACACAAAAACAAAATTCTCTGAAATGAAACTGATCTAATTGATAAAGATCAGCACCAGAGACGCTCGTCTGTTCCTTTAAAAGTGAAGAATAAACATTATTTAGGTCTTACTATCAGTGATTTTAAAATAAAGACAACTAAGCACAAGAGTAAAATTTGAATTAATTTAACCAACAGGATGTGAAATCAAGATTTTTAATAGACAAATCACGCAAAATCAATTTCCATGACACATAAAACACATCACTTGAACTACAATCTGGATTATGATGTTTAAGACTTGGAAGGCCTCATGGAAAAATCTAAACAGTCTTATTGTGGGAACTACTCAAAGATTTTCATGTGATCATTTTACAAAAGCTGCAGATGTTACATAAAAGTGACTGATCAGTCAAAACTGGAGGCGTCCTGACTTCAGCACATTACTAGAAATAAAAATAAAACACGATTCTAAAACACTTTATAATCAAAGCAGAGAGCAGTGGTGTTTCTGCACTGGAGGAAGACCCACAACAAAGGCATGGACACCAGAGGACAACAACACAGACGACTGTTTCATCCCTGAGAGGACAACACTCAGTCCCATTTGTTTACAGCAGAGATAAAATCCTAAACTTCATCGTTCATCTGACTTTTAGGACTTGCCTCCATTTTAAAAGGGCACAAAGACAGCCTCGTCTTCAAAAGACGAGCTTAAAGCTCCAATGGTGCATTTTAAGAGGTTTATCTTTCAGTTTAGCCATTTATAAGGCATTTTAGAAGAAAAAAATTAAAACGTGTAAAAAATAAAAACAGTAAAATGTGTACACAGACTCAAAGTCAGGCAAAGCTCAATTACTGATCCACCTTCAGCTGACAATGAAACAGGAAGATGTTTTGTGGGGTTTGGATGTGAACGTCCTACACTATCGAGTCCTCGTCATCCTCGTCTTCGTAATAGCGATTCCTCTTGATGATGTCCTCGGCGCTCAGATCTTCAGCATCGTCGTCTTTGTCCTCCTCCCAGAAGCCCACATCCTGGGAGGTCCGGTTCTCTTTTGGCCGCACAGGAGAAGATGGAGGAGGAGTGTGAGGAGAAAGGCTCTCTTTTCCCTCCTCAGCTGCCACATCTCTCTCCTGCGTTCGCTGACATCGTTCCTCCTGCTGTTGGGGCAGACTCTCCGTCTCCCTTTCCTTCGCTGCAGCATCATCTGGTGTTTGAGGCTTTTTCGTCTCTTCCTTCTCCGGCTGAACCTCGTTGGACCATCCTTCAGACGACTGTTTTTCCTCAAATGATTTTTTCCATTCCAGCAGTGATTTAAGAGGGCGGCGGAGCTCTCTGGGCCCCAGAGCGGTGGTGGTTTTGAGGGTAGGATTAGCTGTGAGTGTAAACGGCCGGCTGCGCTCCTTCAGAGAGGTGCTCCTCCTCAGGCTCTTCAGCTCGGCTCGCTCCAAGCTCTGGTACGACGGCTGCACGTCATCCTCAGGAGGCCACTTGCCTATCCTGATCCGGCTTGAAGGAAGCCCCTCAGAGACTGGACTCAGCTGTGACGCAGAGTGGCCTTCTCCAGCCGGAGGAGGCCAAGCGATCCTCAGCCGGTGGGTCTCGGCGGTCGGCTGATGTTTCTCTGCAGAGGGCTCGTTTTTCTGCCTGCGGTTCTCCAGCAAGGCAGTGAGGTCTGTAACCTTCACCGATGGAGAAGTTTCCCCGTTTGAAGCTGGCTGCACATCAGGGGTACTTTCAACAGGACTTTTTACCATTTCTGGTTGCTCTCTTGGCTTCAGCTCCTCTTCGCATTCATCTCCATCAGCCCGCGGCTCCCACAGCTCTTTATGAGGACGGTGGCCGAAGCCTTCATCGTAGTTCCCTTTGGCTTTGAACAGCTGGTTGAAATGGGGCTTACAGTAGATGTTATTACGGAGAGACGCATAGTTCCAAAGACTAGAAACGTAAAGCAAAAACATTTTTATAGTTTTCTTGTATGATTAAAATACAGAAATACGGTAAAGTAAGAGTAGAGATGAGCTTTCATAGCAGACTAACCTCAGCTTGGAGTTGCAGTGAGAACAGCAGAAGCACTTTTTGTGGTAAATGTGCTCATGGACCATCAGTCTCTCCAGTGGGTACACAGTCTTTTGGCAAGCAACGCACGTTTCCATCGCTGGTAGACGAAACTTCTATTAAAATAAAGCAGTCTTCATTATTAAAGCACTATGATGGAAAAGCTTTTATTAACTCCAACATGTACATGTCGACTTCATGCATTAATGCCTCACCCTGGCTGCTTTAGGAGGCTCAGCACTCTTCCCTGAAACAAACAAACAAACAAAATGTGAATAAATCACTGAGAAAATGAGGTGATACAAATTAAACGTTGCTCTAAATTCCAAACTTAATACAGTCCATGTTATATAAATGTTACAGTAAAAAAAGTAAATGTTTCCTTTAAGTATCTGGAAGACGTTACCGTTGCACTCGGGGGTGGTGGTGTCCTTCTCATGAGCCTGTGCGGATGGTTTTGGAGCCTGAGCACAGAAGAAAACAAGAAATAAATGTTTTTAGATAATAAATCACCAAGAAGTTCTTTGTTCAAAAGTTGGTAAAAGTTAAAAAGGAATAGTGTATAGTTGTCCCTCGTTTATCACGGGGGATCCGTACCCTGAAGCGTGAAAAACCGTGAAGTAGGAATAGTAGTACGTAGTTGTTTATTTTAGTATATTTAGTTTATTTGATTTTATTATATATAATTTATATTTATTAAGGCGTTTAAAGCCCTTCCTACATTCTTGCAAGATTCTAAACAATGTTTCTAAACCCCAAACGCTCTAAAACAGCACAGAATGTCATGATTTCAGCTCCCTGCCTCGTCTGCACTCAGTCACCAGCAAGCACCATAGGCCACGCCCACTTCTCCGCTCTGCACGGAGAACAGCTGATCAGCTGCAGCAGGAAGTTTATCCTGCAACGTGGGTTGCACAAAGGTGCAGGAGGTGCTAAATAATTTAAAGTAATTTATTTTAAATAAAAATTCCATGCCGATCATGCGGCTCATCCATCAGTCAATGTTATTTTGAAAAACCGTGATAGAGCAAGTCCATGAAAAACAAACCGCGAAGTAGTGAGGGACTACTGGAGTGGAAATAATTCAGTAACTTTAGCAGAAAGAAGCATTTCAAAAAATACATAATTACCACGTGTGTGTGTTTTTGTCTTTCTGTTAGCAAAATATTTCATGAACCACTGAGTGAATTTTATTGATATTCTCCGAAAGCGATCATTGGATGGACGTCTACAGCTGATCAACTTTGGCGCCACCACGTTTTACGATGGACGCCACAGCTGATCAACCTTAGAAAGAACAAAAATGGTTCAAACTCAATCAGTTTTACAGATTCTGAGCTAAAATGTGGTTTGTTAGTAGCAGAGTCGTTCACATGATCACATTCTGAGTGTTGACAGATCGTGTTAGATATTGTGATATCACATGCGGTTGTGCATAACATTTATAAATAATTACTGTAAGTACATTTAATTACAACAGATAGGATTTTATTTTTCAAGTCTCTGCAGTGATGTCGTTGACTTCCAGTTTGATCTGCGCACTTATTTTGTATCTGCATTTCCTGTCTAGTGCAGTTGTGTAGCTTATTTTCCTAAGTACTGCAGTGAGTTTCCCACTGAGTCACAGTAAATATTTTTGTACTAGCAGCCCCTCCGGAGGCAAAAGGCGTGCTGGTTTAAGTATTGAATATAATATTGATGAACATTTGTCTGTTAATGTCTATTTTTACATATGTTTAAAACAGCATGCGAATGGGAACGATGTAAAATAATCACATGTACACGTTCTGTATGTGTTTTGTGATCATACGATGAGCTACAGTTATTGGAATAAGGTTCAAAGGAATTAAATCTCATACAATCATCAGTGAAGTCTCATCCTTGTTTGATGATACATTATTTAAAAGACTTGAGCCTAAACCTTCATTCTTTTCCTTCGAAGAATTAAGTCCTTTAAATATTATTTTTAAATTCAGTAAAGTGATGGAGTCTGCTCTAAACATGCCTGAGTGAAATCAAAGCATGAAATGTGCCTTTTCCATAAAACTAATTTACTATTTTTCAATAATCACCAGTAAAAAAAATAAATAAAGATCTATTAATAAGTTACATGTGAGCACTTCAAGTTTAGACTGTATCCATTTTCATGTGTCTATTTTAAGGTTTTTAAACAAAACCAGAAGCGAGGTCAAGGCAATATTGTTACATGTTTCAAATCTAGATGGTTTTTTTTTTTTCCCACGGACTCACAGAATGAGCGGCGTCCTCTTTGGCAGACTGGTACTTGGCCATCTTCTCCCTCAGGGACGAAGAGCCCTGTGATCTGTCCAACGGACCTGAAGCACAAGAGCAGATCTTAGGACAACCTGCGGGCGTCGGACATAAAACGGACGGAAATCCCGATTTGATCTCGGCTTACTGTTGGGTTCCTCCATGTCCTCAGATGAAGTGCTTCGCATCATGGACCTGCCGGCCTGCAGGAGGAAAAAGACGGCAGGCGTTACGAGCGGCTGACTGTTCTGTCGGTGAATGTGAGACAAACCTTTTTCAACAACCCTGACTGCCAACAAGAACAGGACTGTTTTCACACGTGAGACTGGTTCTGCTTCAAATTTAAACCGTGATAACTAAAACTTTATCTCTGATGAAGGTGAGGGAGTCAGCGTTGTGCTAGAAGTTCATGTTCCGAACACGATTTTTCATATAACGGATGTGAAGTGATAATGTTCTCACAAGAAACTGGTCCGATCACATGAAGCTTTCAAGTTTAGTGTCGCAACAAGATCCTGGAACAACCGTTTTAAAATCCACACCAGCGTCAGAAACGCTTCATAAAAACCTGCTGAGTAAGAAATAAACCCCATTTCAGAGAAAACCCTGTGTTATCAGGAACATTGACACTAAATAGTTGATTTATGTTTCCAGGCGTCTATTTAACAGCTCACAATAACTGCAAGAGCCGGACTGATCTGCAGCAAAAAATAAATCAATGAGTAGATACAATAAAAAGTGACGTTGCGAAGGCTCCTATGTTTCTACTTGAGTCCAAGTTTGTCAGACTGTCTTCTGTCAGTTTCTTTCTGGTGATATAAGGTGTAAAAAAAAGAGTAACTTTTTCAACTTGAAGAGCAGAAAACAAGAGTTCAGTATAAAAAAAATGTGTTTCTCCTGATTAGAACATTCACATTTTAATTGAGGAATGCAATAAACACAAAGACAAAAAAAAAAGGTTGAATTCCAGGACGGGGTCAGAGAGTGAGATAACGACAGAAGCTCCTCAGAAACGATCCTCTGAAGAATGAGACGGGCCTTGGGTCAGGAATGTCCCTGCATTCCTCAGCTACAGATGATGAAGAGAGAACTCGTTGTTTTGGACAGACAGCGACGAAAGCTCAGAGAAAGAATGGAAAAAGGAAAGACGGAAACATGTGGAGGTGTACGCCACTAAACCCAGGTGGGGGGAAAAAAGAATAATATTTTAAAATGAAGGAGATGTGAAGACCTTTGACGTGTGAAGCGCTTATTATTGTTTCACAGACAACAAAACCTAAAACATCGGACAGATATTTTGAAAACTAAATTCTTTGAAATGATGTCATTCAAGGAGGAAAATATAAATTCAATATTATTTTAATGGGGACAAAACCTGCTCGTCCCAAATGACCTACATGTTTAGTCATATGCAACAATTATCTTGTCACAAGAAAATCAGAAATAAAGCAAAATAATGTACAAGGCTGAGCAACATTAACTCTGTGAATCACCATTCACATACTGTGCACCAAAACAATACAGAATTCAATGTACCGTATTTTTAGCTACATAAGTTACACCTTTTTGCATAAATTAGCATGTCCTGTGACTTATCGTTTTTCCCTCACATATTTATAACTCAATTTATGGCTGAGATCTGACTATTTCATTCAGTCGGACATGGAAAATATTGAACACTACCATTTTCAGCCACTAGAGGGCCCTCGAGTAAGCCAAGTGTCTCATTGACTGACTGAGGAAGTCTTTCGGACGAAAGATGAAACGTTTCTACAGTTTTTTTGCTTTGTTTTGTTCTTTGAATGTCCAGTGGACCAGACTTAGCTTTTTTAGATTTTTCTACCTGGATTATTGAGCATGCATCAAGGTGTCTCATTAATAGGTAAAAATGACTATTAATGAGACACTTGGCTATATGAGCCACCTTTGTCTCGTTCTGGAACTCCTGGAGCAAATGTCAAATCAGCTGCATTTCGCTGCGCCGCTCAGGCGAAATGCAGCTGAATTGACCATTAAAGTGCATTTATTGAGGAAAAGTTCAATTGAGCTGCACCTTTGCTATAATGTTGAGCAAACAAATAATTGTTTTTAGGTGGCTACCTTGGTAATTTTGGAAGAAATGCACAGCCAGTCGTCCCTTTGCATGCTCCCGCCGCCGCGAATCGGCTTTTGAAATGCAGCTGATTTGACCATTAAGTGCATTTATTAAGTAAAAGTTAAACTGAGACGCACCTTTGCTATAATTTCGAGCAAACAAATTATTGTTTTTAAGTGTTTGTCTTGTTAAATTCTTGTTAAAGTCCTCCTATGCGTGGGCTGCTCCCTATGGGGGGTGGGTACCTGTCTAGACCTGGGGGGTATAGAGTGCGTATCGGGAGTGAGAATGAAGTGTATCGTTATTGTATGTCTTTGAGTGAA
>JARVGS010001636.1:30936750-30949862 GCA_031762315.1 Hypsolebias antenori | reverse complement strand
AATAAATAAATAAATAAATAAATAAATAAATAAATAAATAAATAAATAAACAAATGAAATAAAATAAAAGAAAAAATAAATGAATAAATTTATATATATATATATATATATATATATATATATATATAACATAAATTGAAAGATCTTGTTGCTCTCATTCAAGCACATTTTTCTGCTTTGCACACCTGTTTTGCATCAATTTACTGTTAAAGTAGATGGTTTAACAAAGTACCATTTTGTAGCACAAGAGCCATGCAATTGTTTAAGAGGCTGGTAAATGATAAACTGACTTTAGCATCTGCAGCAACAAAGGAATGCTAATATACTCTGCAACTTCTTGATGTGCAAATAGGCATCTGTTTCTTTACATGCTCACCATATCAATTGAAAAGGTGATCATATCTCAGGATGCTTACAACGCTACAAAGAATAAGAGCTAGCAATCTACGAGTGATGTACATTATTTTTAAAGTCAATTATTTTTGCATTTCAAGACAAACTTTTTCATAATTATGAATTCTGGGTCCGAAACCATTCTCTCAATTCACATTTTACTTAGATGTAGGCTATTCTTCATGTTTTCATGTCTTTAATTTTTTTTTCTTCCCTAAATTGGTTAACATGTAAAACCATCTGCATTGGTCTTAATAGATATATTTTTCCAAAATGGAGGTTTTAATAACAAATTTTGAGGTATCTGTGTATTTTCAAAATAAATAAATAAATAAATAAAAACAGATTTTGGATGATGCAGACTTCACAGCTTACTTTGTGCAAGTCTTCTATGGCACTGTCCATTGAGAATGCACTGGAACCCACTCCTGCAATGGAACATTTTATTAGATGTTTTTTAATTTGGTTAAGTTTTAACTTACTGACTTATCAAACCTCAATCACATGCTAAAAACACCCTTTAGGGAAAGTAATGGGTTAGCAGAATTGCTTTTTGTGTTACAGTATTTACTTTAGTAGTGATCTGTTAGGTTGAAGTTATTGCCACTTATTGGCCTGGCATATGTATTTCAAAATATTAATGGAATATCTGCATATCTGCATTTGGGTTCCTGCCTTTATCACCATTTGGTCAACGTAACATCAAATAGATAAATTAAACTAAATATTTAAAATACATTTTTTTAACACGCAGCAACCAGGTAAGAACTAGTGAATCCACAAAACAATAAGCTAAAGTGAACTTTCATTTATTGTTAGTCATGAAACTGATTCATTTGTTTACATTGTGTGTAAGAGGGACCTGTTTTAGACAGATAACATAAAAAGTACAGACAACAATAAACTACAGTGATGATGCAGGATCTAAAAACTGTACCACAGTCAGCCATTTGGAGCCTTTGTGGCTTTAACTTCTGGGTTCTGGGCTTGTCTCTAGTTATATTATATGCCAGTTACATTATATATTAATGGTTTAACAGATGTTTTTAACAGACAGAGATAATGTATAAAAATCATCTGGAGTTTAGCTGAGGCCAACAACTTAAACACATTATCTTTATTAATTATGTAAATACACGCCCATTCACCAATTTTCTAATGCTGACTGATGCTATTAACTTTATGGCAAGATAATGGGAAGGAGAGTGGGAATTTCTTGTAAAAAAAAATAATGACATCACACCCAGCTCTCTAAGAAATTAAATAAATAAAAGAAAATATAGAATGGTTAGCCATTTTTCTGTCTCTTTTGTGTGACAACAACGTTAAAATTCCATCCAGATATTCCATCCATTTTTTTAAACTACTTATATGTTTGATACTCAATGAATTGCACCACATTTCATTAGAATCAAATAAGCTTTTGTTACACATTTTCTGCCTGTTTCTCTTCTGTTTGACCTCCTAACCTTATGCCCACCTCGCCCCCCCGTTTCAGACCCAGAAGTCCACCAAGTCAAGCAGAACAAAATAAACAGCAAACACACACCATGACCACAGCTAAGAGCTGCGCTGCTCTGCTCGCAGTGAACCATCAGTCCTGCAACAATGGAGATCCATGCTGTAACACTGACTGATCAGATACCATCAGCAGTAGACAATTACAGCTACCAACTTTAGGCAGCAGGTAGAAATCTTTACAGGAAAGTCCAGCAGAGTGATGGAAAATGACTGTTTTTCGTGGTGTATAAGCCAATTAATGGAGAGAAATATAGAAAGAGTCATGTCACTCGGGGTTACATCTTTCACCAAATAGGGCACAATGATTTGTTTATGGGTAAATAGCCTTTTGTTTATTGGAGCCTCTGACCTTTCTCTTGACCCTCACTCTCCATTCTGCTCACTTCTCCGTCACTGGAGCACTTGTTTGTTTGCAAAACGCAGCAGATTTGAATTATCCGCCGCTGCCATAGAAAAAGGGGCAATAATTGCTCTTTCCATGTCTTAAGTGTGCACTCATTTATAAGATTCGGAAAATACATCTCACAAATTTGAATAAAACTCCAGAAATACATATAATGTGCATTTACAATCGACTAGCATAATAGAGTAAACTCCATTCAAGATGGCTCCCACAGCTAAGCCACTTAATCAAACTTAAAAAAAAGAGCAGAAAGACAGAAAATGTTACAGATTTTGAGTTAAAATTTGGTGTGGGAGTAGCTGTGAGTGATTCAGAACGCATACAGTGTTTTTCGGACTATAAGGTGCATAAAATTCTGTCATTTTCTTAAAAAATCAACGTGAGCCTTATAATCCGGTGCACCCTATGTATTAAATCTGGTTGTGTTTACTGACCTCAAACTGATTTTATGTGGTTATTGTGAATGAGTTGAATAAAGTTTGACTTATCTGACTGCCTTGTTTCACTTAATGCACCGTATAATCCGGTGCACCTTATAGTCTGAAAAATACGGTGCATTGTTCATCTTGGAGGATAGAGTTTGGTCAGACCGTGGACATGTTGGACCATCACTGCTTGCTCACAGGTGCTGATAGTCAGGCACCTGGGGTAGTACAAACTCAAAATGAGAGTCAATGGAAGAAACATCTGTTTTGTACTGGCAAAGATCTGACTAGTTTTTCCATCAGCAAAACCTATGATTGTAGCAGCACGACGGCTTAGTGGTTAGCACTGCTGCCACAGCAAGAAGGTCCTGGGCTCAATCCCCAGATTTCTTTTCTGGGTGGAGTTTGCATGTTCTCCTCATGTTTGCGTGGTTTTCTAAGGGTACTCCGGTTTCCTTGCACAGTCAAAAAAACAACAACAACAAAAAAAAAAAAAAAAACAGGGACAATCTCTTTTTCAAGGGACTTTGAAAGAGATCTGTGATCTCAGTGGGATTAGTCTGGTTTAATAAAGGTTAATAAATAAATAAATAAATAAATGTATTTGCCTAACAGTTGTGGCACTATTTAAAGGGAAATAAGCAGGCTTTCTGACTGCATAAGATTTATTGTCAAAAAGCATAGACAGACGGACAGATGCCCTTACTTTTTGTGCTTCTATCTATCTCATTCTAATAAATCTCAACAGTCAACAATACTCTACTAAAAAAAGGAAGAAGATAGAAATAACCCCATCAATCAACATTTTAATTTTTAGACAATACTGTGCAAAAGTCTTGAGCTGTTCTTGGTTTCTTAAAACTTTGCTTGCAAGCAGCCAGACTTTCTTGTAATATTTTAGTTGTCCAGTTCAGTATTCCTCCAGGCTTCCTGGAGGACTTTTAAAGATTACGTTGGACTTTGGCTGCTTTTTATCTCATTTTCAGTTCAGAGTCTGACCATTTCCACATGGATGATTTTTTTTTTTTTTTTTGGGTTTGTTAAGCCAGTTAATTTTTGGGACTGTCCTTATTTAGCGTCTTTCTATCTAATCAAGATACTCAAAAAGTGCTTTACACTACAATAATTCTGATCTATGAATCATTTAGACATAAAGACTCCTAAATTTCAATCAATCAATCAATCAATTTTATTTATAAAAGCACCCTTCATACTAAAAGCAGCTCAAAGTGCTGTACAGAATTATAAAACAAACTCACAAAATTAAAGCAAATTAAATTAAAGCAAACAACACACACAATGAGCCATAATGAAGGGAAAAAAGAGTTAATTTCCTACTGGGATGCTGGTGAAGCAGTGAAATTAAAATGGACAAGTGATCAGTTGATCACAAAGACACAATGAGCTCTAACTTATGTCGAGTTTATGAAAAACACCAACGCTTACACCGTTTGACACATAGAATTGCATATTAGCATCAACAAGGTGAACCTTAAAGACTATTAGCCGAAAACCTGACAAGTAGCCGGATGAAGATGACACATCTCAGAACCTGGGTCAGGTCTTTGTTGAATATTTTCTATTTCTTGAAAGATTTTTAAAATCCTGTTCATCTGATGTTTTATTTAGTCCAGACGCTTCAGGTTTTGTCCTCCATCTGTCAGCTTTTCATATTTTTTTAAATCACAAACTGCACCACATAGTGTCATGATAGGAAACAGGAAATGGATAGAACAGATAGAATGTGGAAGTCTCCCCCCCAAAAAAAAACATATTGACAGATTTTCTGAAATCCTGAGTAACTTCTGATCACAGCCACTTCAAAAAAAAAAAAAATATATATATATATATACAAGAAGGTCAAAGATAAAGAAAGGATGATTTGAATTGTTTGAATAATATTACAGTATACAAGACCCATGCACCAAGACTAACACATTGTTGCTTATTTGTGTGATTTACCCAATGAACTTATCGTATCAGCATGTTGTAAAGGTACCGCCCATCCCCCCCCCCCCCCCACAACAACCCTCACAAACAGATGGCCCTTCCTAGTGCTCATTCAAACTAGACTAAAACATACCAAATTTCATTTAGAAATAATTTAAACATGTCTAAATTTCTTTACTGCTTCATAAAACACATACTGATATATTTTAAATTGGAAGCGTTGAAAAAAATTTTGTTAAAAATCCGACTACAGTAAAAAGTGAATTGGGACAAACGTGTGCTTAGTAGAAATGAACAATTTGTTAGTTTAGTGTACGCAGCACAGTGAAGCCTCCTTCTAATACAATTATGTTACAAGAGGAGCATTTTACGCCAGCAGTGTCCTTAAACAGAATGATGCTCATCTTTAGAAGCAGCTGTCCAAGAAAGCATGCCAAGAAACACAACTATTGTGAAATTACCTTGCATTTTCTCATGGCAGGCGCTCATCTGTTACTCATCTGATCCCAGTCACACCGAGCGAGCAGCTAACCTGCAGTTTGAACCTCAGAACCTTTTACGAGGGGGGGATTACACTGTAGTAGGATTATGGGTTTGATAGCTTGCCTGTCGCAGCAAGTAGCCAATGAGAGGTCAGCCAGGACAAGACATTTGGCCCAGACAGTAGTGTGTTGGCACACTGAAACTGTGTGTGTGTGGGTGTGTGGGTGTGTGTGTGTGTGTGTGTGTGTGTGTGTGTGTGTGTGTGTGTGTGTGTTCCTCAACTCACCAGGCTTTAATTAGTTTACCACCACGAGAGGCAACAGCAAATTAAACGAGTCGTGCAGGAGACACACACACTATTTAATCATGCAGTTCACTTTAAGAGGCTCAAACACAACTAGAAATTGTAACTTGCTAATTAATCTGCGAACAGAAAATCTCCAGCTGTCTCGTCTTGTATCAAATTTAGAATTTTACGTCCGTGTCTTTTAGTCCAAGTTAGAAATACTTTTACACTTATGTCACAGGAAAACAAGCTCTTTTTTCTGTCATGTTTTAAAAGCTGTAGAGAAATACTTACTCCTTTTTTCTTCTCAGAACTTGCCTCTTCAGCAGCTTTTTGATACCTGAGAGGCAGAAAAAACACAACACTGACCTCTGCTGATTCAGAACACAAAACAGCAAATGTGTTAAAACTTTTCCTAAAACCCTTGGATGTATTTTAAACAACTAAGAGCTGACTTCAAATGTCTACTTTGAAAACGGTAAAAACATATTAAATGTAAAGAACTCTAAAACTTAAGTCAAACAAAAACATTGCATTTAAAGTCAAAGTCAGAGGTTCTTTATTTGTCATTCGCACGATATGCGGTACATGTGGTGGAACGAAATTGTGTACACAGGGTTCCAGTTACATCCAACAAAGGTATAAAATGTAAAGAAAAACAGTAATAAGATCTAAGATATGAACTAAGAAATATGCTAAACACTAGTTGTACAAAAACAATACACCAAACAACAACAGTACGAATATTTAATATTTTGTAAATTGAAGAAAATTTCCAACCCTTGATCTCATTTTCTAGAATGATCCCATTGTGTAACTACAGATGAACATTTGTCACGTTCATCTAATGCTAAAATCTTAAATATTTTCAAAAGAATTTTGCCAGTTTCATTGAAAATGTATTTTTCCATATTTATAACAAAAATAACTTTTCAAATACAGCAAAACAGACTCAAATGATGCTGTCACCACCATTTTCTGCACACGGGATAACATTTTTATGACTAAATCCACTTTTTTTAATGTATACCAGTTCTTATTTAAACAAACAAGCAAGATTAAAATTTGATTTTATCATCCTCAGTACTGGCTTCAATACTTTTCTTGCTTATCCACAGGATCTTCAGAAAACTACAGACAGATAGGAATCTTGTCTCTGAGAAATGAGGGTTTTAGGCTTCTTGCATTATCCGCACCAATTGCTTAATTACTTGAAGTAGCAAGAACAGGAACAAAGTTTTTTCTTGCCAAGACATTTTATAAATGATGAGGAACTCAAAGCTCAGAGCTCCTGGAAAACCCTCATAGTGAGAATGTCAGCATTTCTGCTTTTCCACATTAGCCCCGCCCAAAGTCAAAAGGTTTTCTTTCATAGATTTGTCAGTCCTGCGACTATTTACTCCCCCCCCCCATGTTTATAAACACATTCTTTGAATGACTCTTTAAATTTCTCAAAACTGCAACAGCGAATCCTCTCGTGCGCATTCGCTTCACTCAGCTGGTGCAGGCAGAGGAACGCTGGAGAGCTAGCGGCTCCGGCCCCAATGGAAGGATGGATGGCGCCGTGCCACCCAGGCGAAATGAAGTTGTTTTGACCATTAAAGTGCATTTATTAAAGAAAAGTTAAACTGAGACATACCTTTTGCTATAATCCAGAGCAAACAAATAATTGTTTTTAAGCGTTAATCTTGTTAAATTTCGAAGAACTGCAACCGCGAGTCCTCCCTTGCGTGCTTGCTTCACTCAGCTGGTGCAGGTGAAGGAACGCTGGAGAGCTAGGGGCTCCGGTTATGATGGATGGATGGCGCTGTGCCGCAGAGGCGAAATTAAGATGTTTTGACCATTAAATAAACACATAATAAACTTGATGAGTCAGCAGAGATCCATAATAAAAGTGACTTACATGCCGAAGCAACTTATATAGGCTATATATGCTTTTTTATTCCACTTCACAATGCTTTTTTTTGACTGGTGCAACTTATACTACGAAGCAACTTATACACCGGAAAATACGGTAATCACAGAATAGTTGTTGGACACCACAAGAAAAAAAATTTGCCCAGGTGAGGTTTGAGAATGAGCTGCAAGAACTCCAAACCAGGGCTGCGAGAGAAAAAAAAAAACTGGGACAGAGAACAATGTTCTTGGTTCTTGTGGCGTAAGTAGCAGCTTTTATCCTTACTGCTGCCATCAGCACCATCACTATTTAGAATTGTTCCATGTGGTGGATTTATGAATATAATTTGTGTTTTACTTGTATTTTGAAGTCAAGATTTTTGAGTTGCAAGTCAGTAAAGTCAACTTGAATGTCTCCTGAAATTGCTCTAATGTGGAAAGTCAAGAGTATTCTTGCTAACCTTGAAAAACAAACATGGCTGCTCTGCTCACTCAAAGTGTTAAAATCTGCAGTAATAAAGTATTTTTTGCTCTTCTGCCAACTTGTTTTTCATTCAACCAGTCACAGATATAACACTGTCCAGTCTCTATTAGTGAACATGTTGTTACAGTGTTTGAATCCATAGAAATGTTGAGTAACGTGCTTCTTTTGGCTCATACAATAGGAGTTAGCCTTCGTCCTTATTGAGCAACCCACTGAGCTAATTCCACTGACTGTCTCACTTGAGACTGGATTACAATGAAGCTGGGTGTCTGATTCCCTGATCTAAGAGGTAAACAAACAGAAGTGTGTTTTTACACCATTTATTAACGTCAAGGGTTGTTAAAAAGTAAAAACGATCAGCAAACGTTGCTGGAAACCAGTTGTTACTCACTTGGAGAAGCGTTCTGCGATGGCGTTGCTTTTCCCACGCCCTCCTACCAGTGACATCTCCCTGGCTGTGACACGCAAGGACTGCGTCACCCAGGACTTTCGAACAAATGGACCACTTTCCATGTCTGCCAACGACCAGAGAACCTAATACAACAGACAAAACCAAAATGTATTCAACAACATGGAATATTCTACTTATGGAATAACACTTTTCTTTTTTTATTCCACCTTTATTTAGACTGATAAGTCACATTGAGCCTAGAAGACTCACTTACAAGTGACTTCCTTCAGTTTAAATTAAACTGTGCTGCTGGTTACTACTAAACAACATACATTAAAAAAGCAGGAAAAAAAAAACTAGCGCCTGTTCATGCATATGGTGATGCTTAAATAATTTTTTTAAATCATTTTGATAATGCACAACAGCCCTTTAATTTAAAGGATCAAGGTGAACAAATAAATGCTTCTTTAAAAACAGCATTTCCACCTACAATGGGAAATTAAAAGATTTCTCCATCCTCTTGATTTTACGTCTGCAGTCCGTCCATCTACTGGTAATTTAATTGCTACAGCCCATCATACTAAATTTTATGGAAACATAAGACAAGACTCTTATTTAAACATAAAAATAAGAGTGAAATGTGTCTCAGTGTTGGATTGCTCAGCAACTTCCTGTCCATGTCAATCTATATAAAGAGGATCCATCTTCTGTCTACTATTATTGATTAACAGTTCAACACAAGCTTTTCTGGTGATGACTGAACACACATATTTGCGCTCATACAGTTACGTATGCAAACAGACACGGCAACGAGTCCAAACTTGCACCGCAGCTTCTGACGCATGATTGCAAAACGGCAACGCAGTCTGGAGACAGCTAAGCAGATCTGTGTCACGTTCTCATGACGGAGGCCAATTCATCAACTTCAGAGAGGATGTGAATCAACAACTGTTCATTATTCAGATCACACGTCTTCTTGTTAGGTGTTCCAAGTGACAAACCTATGAAAAACGTCATGTCTGAAAGAATCGAGACGTTAAACGAGTCTCAGTCCCTACTTCAAAGCACAGAGGAACCATATAAAATAAAAAAAACTGCTCTAAATCACAGCTGACTACAGACATCAATAATGACAGCTTATCTCAAAATGAAGGCCTTTTCAGTCTGGCACACCTTCAGGATTACATCATCACACAGATGCAAAAGTATACTAGCAACACGTATCTGGACTTTGGACTAAACTTCAACATAGCCCTGACTGAAAACGCTCGGAAAACAACCCCCTGCGAGTGCTTTATTTATTTTTTTACTTACACTAAATGTTAGTAGTACTGACAAATACAATTATATAATCTAAATCCATGTCAATTTTGTGTTTACTTCCATCAAAACACTTTAGAGTTTGGGTTTGAAGATCCACTGGTCACACACTTTAAACAGATTCAACACGTTTTAAAGAATTTACCATTGTTACGAACATGACGCCGTCAAGCAGGATGTTTTCCTGTCAACCAACCAGTTCACTGTGTCAGGTTGTTTTTATGAACCTGCATATTATTTGTCAGTTGCGCTGTACAGGTGCATCAGATACCCACTTGTTAGTAAACCATACACGTTTACCTGATGTCAGGCCTGGGGCATTTCCTACATGCAAAGGAAGAGACACACCCTGCACAGGACACCTGTCAACCCCAGACTTGATCCACCAAGTCAGGAGTCTTCTCCGTGCCTGTATCTAAAATTTGAAGATTGTTGCAGGAATCAAGGATGGGCACACAAGGTGAAACTTAAAGAGTTACTTGTATTTTAAAGGCAACAAAAGATGCAAATTAAACCTGTAAGTCCTGCTACAACAGCAGAAGGGATGAAAAATCACCTGTCATTAGATTATTATTAGACAGCAGTGTCAAACGAGGTGGGGACACAATATGCTTTAAAGGGAATAGTTTAGTGGTAAGGTTATGAACTATTAATGTCTTACCTGCTGTAGATGCAGTAGCTCTACGAACGTCAGTTTACAGAAATGGAGTTTAACTCTGATCCGAATGATGAGCTCACAGCTAGTCAGAGTGGGCTAAGACCCAAGTGGGTTGCTGCAATTTTAAAACTTCTACCTATAAAAAAGTGCTTAGTGCTAACACTATGTTATAAACATCTACAATGCATCAAATTTGCACCAAATGGTTACTGTATTTATATATAATTATGTTTATTTACAAGCACAAATAGCAGCAGCAACTAGCTGTAGCACTTCCAATGCAACATGAAAAACTTCTGGCAGGAATATCATAATAATTTAAATGGTGTGTGTGTATACACTGTATGCTGGTATAACTTAGAAATGCTGTTTTTTTTTTTTTTTTTTACATTATACATGTATTCCTTCAGAAAGATGATATTCCAGCTGAAATTGCTATAGCTAGCTGCTACTGCTGCAATTTGCTCTTGTGAAAAAAACTCTTTCGGCTGCTCCCTTCCTCAGTGGGCACTGCATCAAACCAACTCGCAGAAAAACTTTGCAATTGTTTTTACACTGGAAGCCCTTCCTGACACAACCACAGACCACCGAGCTAAAGCAGCCCGCTGTGTGGAGCAGAGACCTGTGTCCGGGGGAGCAGATGGTGGGGGTTAAGGGCCTTGCTCAAGGGTGTTTCACCTTTCCCATCCACATTTTGATGTTGTCGGTCCAGGGAATCAAACCAATGATTACAGGCTTCTCTAACCTCTGTGCCACCACTCCCCATATATTATATATCATATGTAAGTTACCATGAAACTAACAGAAATCAAATGTTCATATAAAACAGAGTTTGCATGAACTGTTGTGAAATTTTCGAGAGTGAAGTTGATCCGTTTTGGTCTCGCTTGTTGTAACCAACTCTAAAAACGGTGCTGCCCTGCCAGCCCATAGAACACCCGTGTAAAGCAAAGTTAGAACAATGTAAAGGTTTATAGATGAGCTTGGACAAGCAATAGCAAATACTGAACTCTTTGATTTACACTAAAAAAAGTTAAGTCAGGTCCTCTGGGTGGGTTCAAAAAACAAAAACAAAAAAATTGTAGAAACGTTTCGTCTTCCGTCCGAAATACTTCTTCAGTCTGAGCAGCTGTATTCAGCTCTTTTATAAAAGGGACTGTTTACACGGCGCGTATTTTGAGTGAAACTGCACCTTTCTCTGTGGTTCTGCTGTTCATTTACATGACACATGTCGCACCCCACTCTTTGAATCCAGAGGTTTCTCCACACACCTCTCAACAGTGGAGGTTAGCACCTTCACAGTGGACCAAGTTTGTTGTTGACATTCAAAACTAGCTGTTCACCATCAAGGGGGACCATCAGCCTAACAATGGATGGTCCCTTGCTATTCACAGGGGGCTGAGTGATACTAGCAATAACAGCTTTGTAAGAGGGGGATGAGGCCTCGGCCCTGGTTTAAAGATGGATGGTTTCTTTTCACAAAGATGGCCTCCTTTACTCCTCTCTCAAACCATCGCTCCTCTCTATCAAGGATGTGAACATCTTCATTACACTACACTCATCTCCAGGCCAGCGGTCACTCTTTCAGCTGTAGTAATGTCCTTGGGGAAAAAAATTTGATAAACAAGTGTAATTTTTTAAGCAATTACTGTTGATGTTTTCACATGTCACAAACAACAACTTTTATTAGAATAAAGAAATAACATTTTAAAACCAATACGTGAAAGTCGTTGGAAATCCCTTCAAAGGATTTTGGTTTCGTCAGATGTATTTAAACTTTTTGTTCTCTTTCTTCTTACAGATTATAGTCAAACTGGATTTTCGAGGTAATGACCTCCAGGAAGTTCCTGCAGGTGCTTTCAAACACACTCCCTACCTGACTCACCTGACGCTGCAGGGGTGCAACATCCGTAGAATTAAAGAGGGGGCTTTCCGTGGCCTCGGTCGACTAAGCTTCCTCAACCTCGCAAACAACAACATAGAAATACTTTATCAGGTAATCAAAAGCAGACGCCATGCTTTTGTAATCAGTGGAAGGTGGTGGCGCAGAGAAGGAGAGTTTGAGCGTTACTTTTTTCATTTGTTCAACCTTTATTTATACAGGTTAGTCTTATTGAGGGGAGTGGTGGTACAGAGGTTAGAGAAGTTGGGCCTGTGATCTGAAGATCACAACTCCTGGTACAGATAACATTAAAATGGTGGTATAGGTGAAGCACCCACACCTGCCTCCACCATCACCTGCACCACCCTGGGCCCTTAAGCGAGGCCCTTAACCCCCACCATCTGCTCCTCCGGGGGCTCTAGCTAGCAGCTCTCTGCTCCACATAGAGGGCTGTGGTAGCTCGGTGGTCTGTGGTTGCGTCAGGAAGGACATAGGGCGTAAAAATAATCACCAAGTCTTCATGTGACTTAGTTTGCTGTGGCGACCCCTGAAGAAGAGAGCAGCCTAAAGAAGAAGAAGAAAAAGACGTCTTATTGTGCCACGCGGACTCATTTACAAGAAACCTGTTTTAAACGAAGAACAGAAGAGGAACGAACAATAATAGACAGTCACATTAAAAACATATAAAATGAAAAGTAAATAGAGGAAATGAAATAAAAACAAAACAAAAACAGGAAAAAACTAGACAAAAACAGCCTCATTATAAAGTGATGTAAACTACTAAAAACAGGAACATGTCTGCATTGGTTTTGCCATGAAATTAGCAGTTGTTTAAAATCCTTTAGCGAGGTCAAGGTTGAGAGCTTCAGATCTTTTTGTGATATTCCAGGAAACAGGAGCAGAGTAGGAGAAGGTCCTTTTGTCTAGTTCGGTCCTCACTGAGGGAACACTGCAGGCAATCATGTCCTGAGAGCGCACGCTGTAGCTGCACTCACGCAGAGACATGTAGGAGGAGATGTA
>JARVGS010001636.1:30898394-30921758 GCA_031762315.1 Hypsolebias antenori | reverse complement strand
GATCATTCGTGGGTGCTCATTTTGTTTGTGTGGGGGTGGGGGGAGGAGCACAGGAAAGAGGTGGAGGGGGTGGAGGTTCTCTGGAGAGGAAGGGGGGAGGGGAGCGAAGTGGAGCACAATAACCGCTGTTGTGAGAATAACAGAGGGAGCAGTAACGTGAGGGCATTAGGCCCCTGGAAGGGAATGTGATGCATTTCTCAAATCAAATACTACGGTAATTACACTGTTAAAAATTAATAACATATAGTTTATTGTCATTTGTACTGAACATGATTTGGTATTCGGGTAGAGTAAATTTTTAATGCACATTTTATTTGTGTGCAATCATTTCCCAGCAGTTCAGCTTTTCCCACTGTCTGTTTAGTTATCAATTGGTTTGCGTAGCAAATGAGGCCATTGTGTTTTTGTTACATTGTGCCATAATGTGCATACATTTGCTACACAATAAATACTGCTAAGGATTGCATTTCAAATGGTTGCATTTCCTGTTTTTTCATAGGGAGGTGGAGACGAGAATGGGCCTTCGTCCAAAGTGCAGAAAAATTTTATTTGTGATCACTGTTACGGAGCATTTAGAAGTGGATACCACCTAAAGAGACACATCCTCATTCATACAGGTATGGCATATGCTTGGAACAACTTAAGTTCACATTGAAGCCAGAGCAGCTTTTGACAGAATATTTTGAATGAATTGTGAAGTCATTCTCAACACCTGAGTTGGACTGAGTCTAGGAGAGTGCCGCAGCTGTGTGCTTTTTGCAATGGCCTGCTTAAAGCCTTG
This sequence comes from Hypsolebias antenori, assembly GCA_031762315.1. Classification (NCBI taxonomy): domain Eukaryota; kingdom Metazoa; phylum Chordata; class Actinopteri; order Cyprinodontiformes; family Rivulidae; genus Hypsolebias; species Hypsolebias antenori. The sequence continues at coordinate 30,920,977 of JARVGS010001636.1, read as the reverse complement.
TTTGGTTGCAGCTTTGCCTCACAGCTAATTGGTGTCTATGGAGGATTTGAACTAAAACTGGTGCTCTTCGGTTTAGGGGAGAAGCCGTATGCTTGTGCCGTATGTGACATGAGGTTTATTCAGCGTTACCACCTGGAGAGACACAGCCTCATTCACACGGGTATGCGTCCTTCAACCGTACCCATATTGCATAAATTTGACTACGCATGTAGTCTTTCACATAAATCAAGGAACAGATGCTGAAGATTCATTTTTGTCTGTGGACAGTAACTTCCAACAAAGCCACCTCCTAAATCTCTTTAATTTCATAGTATATTGTGTAGTTTTCTTATTTGTCTGTAGCGTAAGGAAAAAAAAAGGCATTTCAGCCAATGTGGTCCCTTAGTCCAAAGTCCACTATTAAAATCTCTTTGTTTGTTAATGTACTTGACATGATTTGAATTTGATATTGGCATTGTGTAGTACAGTTTGATTGGCACAGTTCAGTTGTCTTTAACAAAGACTAATTCACATTATTTTAGCAGTATGTTAAAATTACTAATGTTAAAAGCTTATTGATAGTTTTCGGCATAATTAAGGATACCACATATATCATAATACATTTTATTTTCCATGCAGGCAGACACACTGTTTAAATATAAAGTAATTAGAAAATAATTTTTGTGATTGTCTGTTTAAACAGAATTTTTTGTCTTCAATAATAATACATATTTAACAAAGTTAAGTCAGGTCCACTGGACAGATTGAAAAAAAAAAACTTGAAGCAACATTTCGTCTTTAATCCAAAATACTTTGTCAGTCTGAGGAGCTGCAATAAACTAATAAAAATAAATAATAAAATAAATACAGTAGCCCCTTATCATGGTAGATCAACCAGTTTATTGTGACATCCAAAACTAGCTGTTCACTAGTTAGCTTACAAGCTCACTGTTCATATTGTTTGATTTTTAATCCATCCAGAGGCCCTGACTCAACTTTGTTAGATTTTTCTACCTGAATTATTGAGCATGCATCACAATAATAATACATATTGCGTTGCTTTGTATTTTGTTTTTCCAAGTACTGGAAACTGTAGTTTCTGTGTAGTTTGGTAAATAAGTTATGTGGAAATGTTGTATAAGTTATGTGGAAATGTTGTATGCATAAAATTTGTTTTTGGGGAAAAAAAAACCTGTAATAGGTTATGGCCTTAAAGTTGCACAGTCACTGTGGATTTGCATTCAGGCTAATAATCTGATGTTTTATTGTTCGCTAATGGTTGTTTCATGGTCTGTAAACACTTTGAAGCATAGCAGATTGCACTAGTGACCTCATTATTTTTTTCTATATCCTTTCACTGCTATGTCAAAAACAATTATCTGTTTTTAGTTACCAGTTTATTCTTTGTATGGTAAATGTATTTCATACATTGTCACTGAAAAGTAAAGATGTTTTGATAGTGGACTTGAAAAGTGACTCAAACCTGTGGACTCAGATGTACAAATTTAAAACTATATTCAACACAAAACGAACAATACATTTAGTGTTTTCAAAATTATTTTAGTGTTTTTAGTTTTATCTTGAAAAATCCTAAAAAGACTATAAAATGAAACTTCAAGGCTTTTCATATTTAAAAAACGCATACCGTACTTTCAGTATTTGTATTTCACCCTTTCATCCTTTTTCTTTAATTAAAAAAGTAAGCACTGTGGGTAAGTCAATTTCCTCCAAGTTAATCACTGCTGATCAAGTATCCACAATAACTTCTTTAAATTTAAATAACACTGGACAAATTTACTAAACTATCTTGTCACTGTTTATATGCACATACTGTATTTATAATTTTAGTAATTACCTAATTGAGCACTTTTTCTGTCAGCACTGCATCTGTCTTGTATATCCCATTAGACACAATTTTTTGTGAACTATTTATTTTTATCTTTTAGTTAACAGACTGATTATTAGTTAATAATTTTATGCTCTGTGTGTGTAGGGGTGAAGCCGTACGCTTGTACCATGTGTGACATGAGGTTTTTCCAGCGTTACCACCTGGAGAGACACAGACTCACTCATACGGGTATGGTTTTTTTGCCGTACCCAAATTTGGTTAAACTTGATATTTTAAAATATTTTCCTATTTGAGCAATTAACACACAGGCTGGAAACAAAAGTTCTGCCAGTTTAATATCACAGGAAGAGACCTCTGACGTTCACACTGATTTACCTGCAGACAGCTGGCTGCAGTCAGCACTTTTAACAGATACTTTTGTTTATACAGATTCTTCAGTCAGTTTGTTGAAAAGTTCAAAGTAAAATCTTAAAACTGATAAAGATTCCCATTATACTCTGCTTGTCAATATTCATATTGGATAGAACACGCTTTTTGCCAGTGCTATTAAGGACTTATCATTTGAGCATTAGATGAAACCAGTAGATCTGTTTATTTAAATTAAATTTACTTATTTTGTGAGGAAGTCTGTCGAGCTTTCTGACTCTGGTAACCATTGTCCCAGACAATTTCTGGCTGTGCAGCTGCTGACATATATGTATTATTAGTTAAACTCTAGGTGTTTTTGTTTTGTAATGTACTCCAGTCTGTTTTAAAGATAACGCTCGATCCTAAAGTACAATTTTTCTAATTGGAAATCAGATAAAGCATTTATACTTGGATGTGAAATGCGAACCCGATCATGATGACCTGGTGTTAATAAATTAGTTTTGCTTCCTAACAAACGTCGTGGCTAATATGTTACAAATTTGTGTACGTAGGGGTGAAGCCATACGCTTGCTCCATGTGTGACATGAGGTTCTTCCAACGTTACCATCTGGCAAGACACACCCTCACTCATACTGGTATGCGTCCGCTTACCCTAATTTAGCGATGTTTAAAATGTTTCACTTTTCAACTCAAACAATTTAAATAAATTTAGGAGGATTAGTAACAGTAGTTGCTTCAAAAGTGCATATTTTTGATACACTAGATGGGTCCAGGTATAATAGGGAATTAAAAATCTCATTTTTAGTTATATTAAACGAGGCATCTGCGCGTTAATAACTTTGCTTTTCCTCTGTTGAATGCCCTTGTTCTGTGCAATTACTTGAAAATACCAGATATCAAACTGATTGAAACTCTTCTTATCATGAAGCGCATAGATGAATGAAAGCAATCAAAACGGATGTGTGTCTATCTCAGGATGATTGTATGAGTGGAGCCAAAAGAAGAGCTACTTTAAGAACAAGTTGTTTTATTTGTCGAAACATTCATTTTTTTTCTGTGTCTAGTTGATATTTATATATTTTTTGTGTGTAGGGGTGAAGCCATACGCTTGCTCCATGTGTGATATGAGATTTTTCCAACGCTACCACTTGACAAGACACAGCCTCACTCATACGGGTATGGGTTTGCCCTCCTTTACTATACGAGTGCCCAAATACCCAAATTAATTAGTTTCCTGTGTGTAAAATGAAGTATTCAAAAGCAACAAGTTGTCTTGCGCATGAAGAACATGAGGAGTAACTCCTGGTTTTTACCTTAATCTCTAAAATCATTATATTTTTTGACAGCTAATCACTTTTTTATGAATTTACTTCCAATAAAATACCTCTGTCTGGAGTTCAAAAGCCCATTTTAGGTTGTGATGAGTTCAGAATAAGTAATTTAAGCGAGATCTTTTTACATGAATGTGTACAGATTAGAAAAATGTAGCTGAATGTATAATTTTTATTTCTTTTGACACATGGTTTTGATGCGTTTTATGGCTTGACTGAACACATAAGTGTGTCCTGTTGCGTTCATTGTTTTGGTTTTTACAAAATACTTTTGCTCTGTGTGTGCAGGCGTGAAGCCATATGCTTGCTCTATGTGTGACATGAGATTTTTCCAGAGATACCACCTGGCAAGACACACACTCACTCACACGGGTAGAAGTTTTATTTATCCCCTTTTTAATTTTAGGGCTGACTGACATTTATCCTTGTTAATGTGACTCCGCTCTGTTCAAAACATTTAGGCAGATAAAAATTATTTCCTCTCCGTTATATTCTTAATTGGAAATATTAATTAAAAGTACTTGAAGGCATCAGTTTTAATTAGTATGTTTGGTTACTAGTTCTGGTTTTGACATGCTTAGTGAACAGACCATTAAGGTTGATGAAACCTTGTAATGAAAATGTATGTAAATTGATATATTTTGTGCACACCGTTCACAAGAAACTTTTTTTTTTGTTTGTTTCTAAAATTTGGTACTGTATACGTTTAGGGGTGAAGCCATACGCTTGCTCCATGTGTGACATGAGGTTCTTCCAGCGTTACCATTTGGCAAGACACACCCTCACTCATACTGGTATGATCAAATCAATTGTTCCCCTATCACAGAAACTTTTCCCATATCGAATTAAAACTTTTATTTTTATTCACAAGCTCATCCTCTGACTAAATCTTAAGTAATACATTTATATTTCTTTCCACAACAAATGTTAAATAGAGTTTATAGGTTTTGTTGGAAAACTGTCCACTGAAAAAGTGACTCTGTCAGTTCAGTCATCTTGAGTTTTCAGACCGTAATGGTACTTTTGCATGTATACATATTGTCTACTGTGTTTCAGATAAGACACATTACACTAAAAATGATCTTGATTACAGTTATCTTTAATTTGCAGTGCAGATTAGACAGAAGTTCCTGAGAATTTGTTTGAAAAGTAAAAATGTTTGCTTTTTGAAAAAGTTTCATTGCAAAATTAAAGCAACCGATTGGTATATAAATGTTTTTTTGCTGAATCATTTAATATAAAACAAGTAGTTTGGTTATCAATACTTTGTACCGATCATCTAGTTTAACAAAATGTTTGCTTTTTGAGATTCTTTTTAGTGTAATGTCACTAACATAAGCATGCCATACACTGTCTTGGAAGAATTTTTGTTATTTTAAATCTACCGTAACTGTGAGTTGAAACGCTTTTAATATCGTTGTTTAGGTGTGAAGCCATATGCTTGTACCATGTGTGACATGAGATTTATTCAACGTTACCAGCTGGAGAGACACAGCCTTACTCATACAGGTATGTCCTTTGTTCTGTTTTAACCAGCTCGCTTCCTGGCTTTGGTTATGCATGCACTGCACGCACATTATTGGTTATCTGGCTGCTTCAAACTCGAGTTTGTATAGCTTTTTGTCTTTATGCTTACAGTTGCTGATTACCCATGAAGCATCTGTTTGGATTTTTATAATCACTTATTGTTACTTCCCCCATACTTTGTCTATGAAATGACATGACAGCTATGAAGCAAATGCTAACTATGGTTTGCAACAAGACTTGCATTATCAACAACCTGGAAAATATAGTTAGCTGGATGTTGTCGTCATTTTTGTCTAGTTAAAAACAGTTTAAGCTCTTGTTCAACTTCACTGATGTAATTTTTTTACGAATATAAATCCTCTTGTCAGGGTTTAAAAAAAATGCTTTAAAAATAAGTAATGCTCAAGCATTAAAATAATACCAATTTTTATATTTATTTTTATATAATCAGGATGACTGTAACAAATTGAAATGTGTGTTCTTTTCATTTTGATTATCAAATTTGTTTTGGGTTTGCAGATATCTTTAGTAACTTGTTAAAGTTATAATGCTGTAAGAGGGTTAGGAAATTCAGTTGCTGTCCAAAAGAAAATATTTCCAAGGCGCTTGAAATTGGCAAAACAAAATGACTGAAGGGTTTTATTGTTGACTTGTACCTGGAGCAAAAATTATTTCTAAATTGGTCAGTTTGGAAAAATAAAAATACAGAGGCAACATAATATGAAAAAGGCAAGAGAGATGAATTGGGTTTGAATCCTGTTTTGTTTGTGTGTGTTTTATATTTTTGAAACGTATATGAGAATGTTTATTAACACCTGATCTACATGGCTACAAGGGAAACATGATGTGCCTTCATTGAAATAAGTGTCTCTGAAGAAGTTGATATTTTGACAAAATTTATTTAGAAGAGAAAAAAAAACGACATGCAAATTCTGGCCTGACAACTCACACAACTTAGTCCTTGTGTCATTTCACTTTCAAAGTTATGGTCAGGAAATAACATCTTCACTTATGAATACAATATATGTGGAAACATGTTTAATGTGAGGCTGTTTGCTTTTTTTTTTGCCATTTGATTTTTACATGGCAGATTTTGCTTTATTTAAATATGAATATGTTTCTTTTTTTTTCTCAAATCTAATTTCTGTCTGATTTTCAGCTTAGTTTGCTTTCCGTTTTCTTGTTAAAGCACAACAGTTGCTCTGCAGATCAATGTGTAAGCTTGTATGTTGAACAGTTGTTTGCCAACTGCCTAAAATCGTCTTAACTACTGCTATCAGCGTCACAAAAATGACCACCCTGTGATTTGTTGGAATTATGAACATGAAAGCGTTTATTGGCATCATGTAAAAACTGTTGTGCTAGTTTGAATGGGCCTACTAGTGATTAGACCTCAACTGCTTGAACGGTCATTTAGTAGTTTTTTTTTTTTTTTTGTCCTGTTTGGTTTGTAACAAGACACTTGTGCTTTCCATGTGGAAGAATTTTCTTATTCCTCAATATTTTTGGTTTACACTTTAGCACAAGACAATCAGTAGTCAGTCTTGATTTGGGATATGGAAAAGTAATTTCTAATTGGAATGGCAGATTGTTGAAGCATGCTGGAATTTCCAGTTCAAACGAAGCGCTGATAACGTGCAGCCAAACTTTACTAAAGCCATTAGTAAAGTTTAACGTTGATCATTTTTGGCAGTTGAGTTTCCTTGAATGCTAAAGCTGGTACTTTGTGTGTGTAGGGGTGAAGCCGTACGCTTGCACCATGTGTGACAAGAGGTTTTTTCAGCGCTACCACCTGGCGAGACACAGCCTCACTCATATGGGTATGCGTCTGCCAATCTTAAACCAGTCACAAAATTAGGATGCTGCAGTATGGTTTATTCTAGTCTTGTATACCTTTAATCGTACACAGCTTCAGACGGTGTAATTTCCATTAGATTGCATACAAAATTCTTGTGTTGTACAATTTCCCTATTTTGTAATTTAAAACCAACTTGTTTAAATAATTGTACACTTGTAAGTTAAGACTATGGTATTGGTTATTAACCACAGATAACAATTTAGTTCAGATTGGCTCCCCCTCCCCCAAGAAACAGACTTATAGATTGTTTGTTGTTGTTGCTGTTGCAGAGACACAAAAATAATTCTCTTAATGCTCTGCGTTTAGGGGTGAAACCTTATGCTTGCACCATGTGTGACATGAAGTTTTTCCAACGTTACCACCTGGCGAGACACAGCCTCACTCATACGGGTATGGGACCATGCATTGTGCCCATGACATTCAGTGTTAGGACTCGTTGGCATCAGAACTGTTCGTTCATATTCAAAGCAGATCTCTCACTGAGCTGTGACTATTGGTGACTTGTTGCTGACAGATTTGTGAGGAAAATAAGCCTGATTTCAGTTTTACTTTGAAGGTTTGCAGCCAGTTTTTGAAAACAACCATCTGTTTTTGTGTGCACAGCTTGTAAAAGTTTACTGTAATTCCCAGCTTTGCATACATTGTACTCAACTTGGGCCATTTTGTACTGACATGGGCAGCCGCCCCCATACAGTTGGGCAAAAAAATGTTAGTCATCCACTGGTTGTGCAAGTTCTCCTACTTAGAACGTTGAGAGAGGTCTATAATTTTCATCATAGGTACACTTCAACTATGAGAGACAAAACGAGTGGGGAAAAATCCAGGAAATCACATTGTAGAATGTTTAAAGCATTTATTGTAAATTACCGGTATGGTGGAAAATACGTATTTGTTCAGTAGCAAAACTTCAATGCAATACTTTGCAACAAAACCGTTGTTGTCAATGACAGAGGGCAAACGTTTCCTGTAAGTCTTCACCAGGTGTGCACACATTGTGGCTGATATTTTGGCCTGTGCCTTCGTGCAGATCTCCTCTAGAGCAGTGATGTTTTGGGGCTGTCGCTGGGCATCACGGACTTTCAACTCCCTCCACAAATTTTCTATGGGGTTGAGGTCTGGAGACTGGCTAGGCCACTCCAGGACATGGAAATGCTTTTTACAGAGCCACTCTGTTGTTGCCCGAGTGTTGTGTTTGGGATCATTATCGTGCTGGAAGACCCATCCATGTTCCATCTTCAATGCTTTCACTGACGGAAAGAGGTTTTGGCTTAAAATCTCACAATACATGGCCCCGTTCATTCTTCCTTTAACACAAATCAGTCGTCCTGTTCCCTTTGCACTAAAACAGCCCCAAAGCATGATACCCTGATGCATGCTCAATAATGCAGGTAGAAAAATCTAAAAAAGCTAAGTCTGGTCCTCTGACATTCAAAAAACAAAACAAAGAAAAAAAATTGTTGAAACGTTTCGTCTTTTGTCCGAAAGACTTTTGAAGGAAGTCTTTTGGACGAAAGACGGAAACGTTTCAACAAATTTTTTTTGTTTGTTTTGTTTTGTTTTTTTTTTTGAATGTCCAGAGGACCAGACTTAGCTTTTTTAGACCCAAAGCATGATGTTTCCACCCCTATGCTTGACAGCAGGTATGGTGTTCTTGGGATGTAACTCAGCATTCTTCTTCCTCCAAACATGTTGATTTATTCACACCAACCTGCTTGCCTATTGTAGATTCACTCATCCCAGCCTGGTGCAGGTCTACAATTTTCTTCCTGGTGTCCGTCGACAGCTCTTTGGTTTTGGCCATAGTTTGGAGTCTTTTGAGGCTGTGGACAGGTGTCTTATACAGATAACAAGGTCAAACAGGTGTCATTAATACAGGTGAAGGACAGAAGAGCTTCTTAAAGAAGAAGTTACAGGTCTATGAGAGACAGAAATCTTTATTTGTTATTGACAAAATACTTTTTTTCGACCATAATTTACAAATAAATTATTTTAAAATCCTACAATGTGATTTCCTGGATTATTTTTCCTGATTTTGTCTCTCATAGTTTAAGTGTACCTATGATGAAAATTACAGACCCCCTCTCGTCTTTCTAAGTACCGTAGAACGTGCGCAATCAGTGGCTGACTACCGGTAAATACTTTTTTGCCTCAGTGTATTAATGATTGGACATTTGACATGAAGCTGAGCAGATTTGAACCTTGAATAAATAAATAAAGGTCATCATTTGTGCGTTTAGACCTGGACATTCTGCCTTTGATGTTTTCTGTCAGTGGAGAACTACCATGCAGCTCCAGCTCTAGATTTATAAAACCAAAATGAAAAGTATTCAATATTGGATCAAGATGATGGTGACAACTTTGCAACCATTTTGTGGAAAAATAATGCTAATGCTTTACAAATTCAAGCAAAAAGACTGCAAGCCTTTGCAAACCAAACCTTTTGAGACATTTTGGACACTCCAAAAGTGGCAGCCCAGTGAGATACTGGCACAGAGGAACATGTCAGGTTTAAGGTTTTGAACAAAGTGCCCTTGTTTGTTTATAATGGGCTTAATCAGAATAATAAGCAGAGTGTTTATAAATTAAATTACTCTCTTGATGTTTGGTGATAACTTTACATTGAGAAATTGATAAGCATTCTAAAGAGAATATTAAATAAGTTTTGTGTTTTTGCATAAATTGGTCATTTTGTGTGGTTAATAACCAATTGTGTATTTTTTTATTATTTATTTCTAAATTAAACACTGAGAAGTGAGGCAAAGTAATATAATATTGTTACTTTGCATTTAGGTGTGAAACCTTATGCTTGCACCATGTGTGACAAGAGGTTTTTTCAGCGCTACCACCTGGCGAGACACAGCCTCACTCATATGGGTATGCGCCCGCCCACCTTACCCATGTCACAGAGATCAAATTGTGTTTTCATTTTGTTTAATATGAAGTTCAGCAGTCTGGTAGTTATTTATAATTTCTCAAACTAACATGAATGATCTTGATCAATCCTACATTTATCTTCAAAAGTGGAAAGTATACAACAAAATACAGGACTCAAACATCATCAGCTCATGTGGTGTGTTATTGTGGATTTAATTGGTTATTAGACCTTGATATATTCTATAATGAAATTGGAAATTCATAAGGGGAAAAAAAAGATTCTTAGTGGTTAACAACCCATCAATTTCACATACCTTATATGTAGTTTATTGCCTATTGATGGATTGTAAACACAGAATACTAAGTTTGAATATAATACCTTAATGCTCTGCGTTTAGGTGTGAAACCTTTTGCTTGTACCATGTGTGACATGAGGTTTTTCCAACGTTACCACCTGGCGAGACACAGCCTCACTCATACGGGTATGCCTCAGTGCACGCGCCCTCTCACAATTTAAAGGCCACTGTTATGTGGTCACCATTATATTAGCATTAGGAGCGGCATCAGGTTCAGGAAACATTTTAATGTGAGAACTATTTTAATGTGCATCATTGAAGCTCTACAAAATCTGGCATTTTTAATAAAAAAGTTAACAAACATTGTAAGTACAGTAATATATTTTATTTTTAATTTTAAGATTTTACAATTGTATAAAATGGCTTTTGATAAAATAAATAAATAAACAAAATTTCACTGCTGAAACCACCATTTGTATAATGTCAAGAAATGTAAAGCTTACATTTTTCTCTGAGCTAACCCAGTTCAATACTTTTTTTAATATACACACACATGAAAACATTGAGCGCAACAAGACATTTTCTCTAAAAGCCCTAAATTTTAAACCAAATAATTGTGTTCAAGGCAAATTTATAGCTTAAGAAAAGTAAACTATTAACTTACCTTTTTGTGGTCTGACTTTTTTGGTCTTGCAAGGTACGGTAAGCTGGATTTCATGTCTCCTGTTTAAGTCGCAGCATTTCTAAGAAGCAAACCATAGCTTTTATTTCTTTGTAAGAAGTTGCCAGCTGACATGATCTTTAGAAAACATACTTTTTTTATAACAGCTTTTGTGGTTGCATTAAAAAAAGCTCTAAACTTCTACATCTAAGTTATGCTAATTCTCATGTAAATTAGGTGCTGTTTAAAAAAAAAAATCCTATTTTTGAATATTTCCTGGTCAAGCTGAAAATGGGCTGATTCCCATCGCCGGCTGAGTAACTGGTGCATTCTTCCTACTGTTGCAGTAATTTAAGACTATTAATAAGCTATTGACATAATACACACACACACTTACAAATGATTAAAATGCTCCTAAACAAAAACCACTAAAGTTCTAGCTCTTTGTGGTGTGGTTCTGTGGAAACATTATAAACAACATCTTACCTGTTGTAGATAACTCTTTAAAAGAGTTTACTTCTGACTGGGCTGACAAGTTTATGGCATGTGTGAACGGGGTCATGACCCAGGTTGTGCTGCTGACCTTTACATTGTCTGTTTCACATTACCTGGTTATTTATTTAAACAAAGGGTTTGATAATTTGGCAGTGCAAATAGTGGTAGCACCTAGCTGTAGCACTTCTAGTTCAGATTGAGGCACTATGTAATTCTGTCTGAATAATCATGTCATGCGAAATTTACTCTAATGTAAAGATTTATAAAGCAAGTGTTTGCGTGAAGCACTGGTACATTTTTGAGACAGACGTTGTTTAAAGTTATCTGCTGCTGTCATTAGTGTTGACATCACTAACTTATCCAGTCAGAATTGAGCCTGTCGCGATAAACAATAAATCAATTAATTTCATGATAAATGAGAATTAACTACCTCATTTGAATTTATCTGCTATATCGTTTCTTCTCTCTTTTCTCTTTGCTTAAAAGCAGCTAAGCTGAAAAGCTAAGCTACGAGCTAAGCTAACAGGCCGAGCTCGGGTAAAAAAACCTCCGTCTTGTCGAAGCGCCAAAATTCACGGTTGAAATTTTAAAATTCGTATAAAAATTTGTTTTTCTCTGCAAAAAGAAGATGAGAACTTGTTTACTGATTTTTTTTAATTGAAAGCTTTGTGTGAAAAATGTTGTGCTAAAAAGCTCAAACCACACTGAGCGTCTGCCATTTTGAGAACCAAAAACAAGGAAGGAGAGACGGACCGTGTCGCGTCAAGGGGCCTCCCTCCCATTTTTTCTTAGAGACACGCTGCTCGCTCCCTCACTATTCATCCTTCGGTTCAAACAGTCTGTACTGTCATCCGGTGGTCAAAAAAAGGTACTACATGCAAAATAAATCAACATTTCTTCTTAAATTTGACAATAATTACCAATTATTGTCAAATTTCAAACAATGTTATCGTTTATCGCAATCATTTCCGAGACAATTAATCGCCCAGCAAAATTTATCATGACAGGCCTAGTCAGAATTAAACTCGGTTTCTCCAAATAAATGTGTTTCACAAAGCTATCTACAACAGGTAAGATATTTAATAAATGTATAACCTTTCCACAGAGCCCTTCTTCAAAGGAACTGACGTATTGTTTGAAAACAAAATCCAATGATCATCAGTAATCTGATTGGTGAAGTAGGTTCAGTGGTTAGTTATGTAGTTTTATTTTTTCTTCTTCCAGTTAGTATAAAGGTACTGTACATTTGGCACTGTTTAGTTTTGCATGACTTAGCCTATGTGTGGTTAATGACCAGTCATTTAGACATTCTTTTTGTTACAGAATGGAAATGGGTAAAAGGTGAAATATATTAATACTACTTTGCATTTAGGTGTGAAACCTTATGCTTGCACCATGTGCGACAAGAGGTTTTTTCAGCGCTACCACCTGGCGAGACACAGCCTCACTCATATGGGTATGCGTCCGCCCACCTTACCCATGTCACAGAAATTACTGCAGCTTTAATTTCACTTCTCTGTGGCTTTTTCTTTAATAAAACTAAGATAGATTTCACTTTATCATGCTTTAATGCATTATGTGTTAAAGACGTTTTGGCTTAACGTAGTGATATCATCAGCTCATGAGATGTGTTTAGATGTGGAGTCATAATTTGGAGGGAACAAAAAACAATTTATTGTTGCTGTAATGGCATTCAGACTAAATGGTATGCATTCTTTTTGAGCAATTATGATAGTTTTATGAAACAAAAGGTGGTTAACAACCCATCAATTGTGAATAGAAATTTAAAATAAATTTCTGATTGATGGATTGTGAATCAAAAGTAAAGTTTCTAAAATTATTGTATTGATGCTTTGCGTTTAGGTGTGAAACCTTTTGCTTGTACCATTTGTGACATGAGGTTCGTTCAGCGTTACCACCTGGCGAGACACAGCCTCACTCATACGGGTACGCCTCAGTGCACCTGCCTACCTGCCTACATTATGTACAGTACTGTGCAAAGGTTTTAGGCAATAAAATACACACAATAAGCTATCACTGGGTAAATTTAGTTGCAAATGACAAAAACAGAATGTCATAATACATTTATTAAAAAAAAATGACAAATGCTTTTTAGGTAAATGTAGCGAAGTTTTAGACTCAACACACTGGACTGAAATGACTTGAGTGATTGATGGGCTTCTGCTAAACGATGACATTCTGCACAGGTAATTATTTCAGTCAGGTCTGCCAGGGTTGGGGATTTCTGTTTTAGATAGTTGGCTTCTATACTGTCTTGGTGGTTCAGATTCTGTATTTGGGTTCTTTATCGTGTTGCATCATGAAGTTTAGACAGACCCAATATTCAGGATTGCATTGTGAGATGTTCAAAAAACTTCCAGTACAAAAACAACTGGACTTTATTTGTAACAGAAAACGTTTCGCTCTTCATCCGAAGAGCTTTCTCAATTCAACGAGCAATGAGTGTGAGGTTCATGTTATAAAGGCTGAGATAAGCTATACATACACCTATGTAGGTTTTCATTGTGAGATGAAAAAAGTTAAAGCTTTGTCACAATATTGTTAAAATGTTGGGTTCGTGGAGGATAGCTGTGCGTGCGTAAAACGTCACATTTTAATGATCACTTTTAAATAAGGTTTTTAATGTAAATACAGATTACTTAGATTATTTGTGCTTATGTTTAAGATGCAGAATAACTACTTGAACGTTAAAAACCTAAGAAAATAGTTCAATGAACTGGCTAAATTAGGCAAATCTGCTTGTTACCCTCCTGCTTTGTCTGTAGCATCTTGGAGTGTTAAATACACATTCCTTTTTGAGCAATAATATAGTTAATAATAGTTTTATTTCTTTTTACAATTTTTAGAGCGAAATTGATAAATGAAGAATAGTAAAACTATCCCTTTCCTTTTTTCTGTTTGTAATCTTTTGTCATTTTGTTTTCTTGATTCTGTTTTTGGTTAAAACTAGAAAACGAACTTTTAAAACATGTTGAAAAGTGTTAGTAACTGCAAACTTGTTTCCTTTAAATCAGTTTAACTAAAAATCACAAATTAAAATGTTTACCTACATATTAAATTTGAATGAATTTGAACACTTGGTTTTAATACATTTAACTTACCCAACAAGTCACTTATGAATTAATCAGAAACAACTCTTTGAATATTTAATTCCTTTGCATAACTGCTTTTTGTTTTTCTTGATTACTTCATCTCCTTTTCTGACTTTCTTTCTGTTTTTCTTGCTTTAGTTTCCTCTTCATGATTGCCTCTGCTTGCATGACGTTAATTTTAAAAATATAATCACAAAGAAAAATAATTAAGATTAGTTTCTTAAAATTGTGACCATAGATCTAGATAGTTTTTTCCTTGTTTAAAGTACATTCACTGAGCTGTGTAAAAAAAACCTTAAGCTGCTTCTCAAATTTTCTTTTGCTTCAAAGCAGTTACCGGTAAATAGTTTAGTAAATTAAACAATTAAGAAGTTTTACTTTAGCCTTTAAGTACTTTTTCCCAAGTATTTTTAATATACATTTACTGCTTTATTTCTAGTCTGATATTTATTTATTTTTCCTTTATATGAAGGTGTATTCTGTTTGTGAGGACATTTGTTATTGAATTGTGAATCATTCATGTAAAAAAGACTTCTAAACAAAAATAATCAACAAATTTTAAATAGGCTTTATGTACTTAAATAGCAGTGTGATACAGAAATAAGATTTTTCTTCTTTATAATTGATGGAAGATACCAATGTTAACTATTTGAATTACTTAGAATTACAAATTTTACATTTTCTGTCCTTTTCGCTAAAAATCTAATCAAATATTGGCATGCATGCATTTTTCTTGTTTTTCTTCATTTTTAAGTTTTCTAAAAACTGGGAGGAACAATGAATTTGAAGACTTGAATTCCCACAACAGCAGATAAACAGTAACATGTCCTGTTTAAGAAGGATATGACTTTCATAGATCTAACTTGAGCCTTAAGCAGTGCGTCTGGCCTTTCAGTTGATCTATTTATTGACTGGTCAGATTAAGATGAAGGCAGAGAGAAGGCTGTTTAAAGGACATTAATGAAGATGCAAAAATCTGTGTAATGATGTAAGACAGAATGGCTAGACTGAAAATTGGTGGCAAAAAAAACTCTGTGACAAATCAAATTTGAAAGGTTTGGTTCGGGTTACTATTTAGGTGTTTGAGCTCGTTCAGAAGAAACATGACTGTCAGTGAAACACGGCAGAGGATCTATCATGGTTTGGAAGTTTTTTCTTGTTTATATGTTTATTGTTGTGTATTTTATTATAAAATGAATGAATAAATAAACTAAACTAAATTGTTGGCATCTTATCAAAAATGATGACTATCAGAATTACTATCTGATTTTGATCTTCTGGACATTTGCGTTTGGAAAGTATTAGGCAGGCTACATTCATTCCTGTCCTTTAGTGCAGTGGTTCCCAACCCTAGTCCTTGCGGAACACCATCCTGCAAGTTTAGGTTGTTTCCTGCTTTGACACACCTGATTTGAATGGCTGGGTTATTAACAGGCTTCTGCAGAACCAGCTGAAGTATTTAAATCACTGCATCAGGTGTGTTGGACCAGGGGAACAATAACAGGCAGGGTGGTGTTCCTCAGGGATCATGGTTGGAACCACTACTTTTGTGATCTGAAACACTTTGCCAGTGCATTAAAATCAAAGATCCATATCATGGATTCCCTTCTGCACAAACTGGACTTAAACGTTACTGAAACACTCGGGGATCATCTTGGCTATGAGCAAAATAAAAAAAAAAAAGCTTTACTATGTCTTAAGAAGCCTGGAAGACTATTCTGATTACATCACAAAAATACTTCTCAAGATGGGTTTAGAATATTGATTTCATTTGATTTTTTTTTCAAGCTGTGAAAATCAGCACATTATTTAGCCAAGGGGTGGCCTAAGACTATTGCACAGTACTGTATTTCTGTGTTAGGATAAATATCAGCTCTGCACACTTCAGCTCCTGATCTTAGTTGCATGTCTGATCGTAACATTGTGTCTAACCAAACACGCACGTAATTGTGCAGGACGAGGTAGCTTCACAGGAGTTTCAGTCCCAAGGGCTAGTTTGAGTGTAACTTGTATTTCCTGCACTTGTGGGTGTTAGGGCTAATATGTTGCTCTGTGTGTGTAGGGGTGAAGCCGTTTGCTTGTTCCATGTGTGACATGAGGTTTATTCAGCGTAACCACCTGGAGAGACACAGCCTCACTCATACGGGTATGCGTTCCTCTACCGTACCCTTAAGGCAGCTGTGCTTGAAGGATCAGGACAAACTCGAGTTTGGATTGTCAAATCATTTGATGGGATGTTGAACCAGTCTGAAAACCAGAAAACCCGCCCCAGTTTGTGGGGCCGACTACGTTGCGTAGATCTGGGCCATGACAATAAGAAATTCCACTCTGATCTACACATAATGAGTTGATGACGAGACCTTGTAGAGAAGCTGAAAGATGCTCGAAATCTTTGACTTTTTTTTTTTCCACTGTTCTAAGTGTTGGAAAGTTATTCTAAGAAGTTTACGATGATTGAACGCAGCTTGTTGTTGTCAAGACTTTAAAATTGACGCATTGACTGTGTATTTGTGTGCTCTTTTAGGAGAGAAGCCATTTGCATGTGACATGTGTGATATGAGGTTTATTCAGCGCTACCACCTGGAGAGACACAAGCGTGTCCACAGTGGGGAGAAGCCTTATCAGTGCGAACGGTGCCAGCAGGTATTTATTTCACATGCATGTAAAATGTTCAGTATGTTTGATGGTAATTTGTTTTCTCTAGACCTCATTTGTTTGTTCAATTTGTGTCTCTTGAAGAATTTTTCACGCACAGACCGGCTGTTGCGACATCGGCGGTTGTGCCAGGGTCGCAGCGTACCCAAAGTAGAGAACCAGCCGTGCTGCGAGCCACGCCCGTATCCCCAAGAACCCCCGCCTGCACCTCCAACCTGGAGCCCCCTGCATCCTCCGCCGGGGCGGCTGGCAGTCTGACATTCCGCCTTTTCATCACCCACAGCTCCACCGGAGACGGTCCGAGCCACACAGGGTTTTCTCCTCCCACCTCTGTGCTGGGTGGTGCCACAATCGAGCACAGACTGATCTCACACAATGATGACAAGTGGGACTTTTATGTTTTAGTTAATTTTTTACTGTGTTCCCCCTTTCGTTCTTGTTTTTTTTCTTTAAGAAGAGACATTTCAGTGATGAACAGTGGTCCTGTTTTGTACTAAATCTTTTTTTTTTCTTTTCTTTTTTCCCCCAAAAGAAACGTTTTTACTGTTAACAAAAATCAGTTGGTGGTACTGGGGGGAACTGAACTGGCTATTGTTTGTCCTTATGTATTTGTGAACAATTTGTGAAGAAAAGTAGTGGAGCTGCTTTAGATATTTTTAAATGGCCCATTTTGGCTGTAAAGAATTGTCACTCAGGTTAAAATGATTAAAACTGAACTTTCCCTCCAAGCAGAGTGCAGAAACTCAGTCGTGTCTCTTGTGGACCAGAGTTTGTTTGTTTTTTGTTTTTTTTTTTGCAAGCTAAGACAATGCTCCTTGTTAAGACCTTTAACTGAATAAGTCTAAGCTAAACGTGATTTGATACATCGGTTGTTTTGATTATATCACCGGGAGGGGGTGGACGTCCAGTTTTAATGATTCCTTCGTGTAAATAATTAAACTATGAGACTTGAGTGGGTCTTTTATGCACAAAATGGGCCAAAATTATACTTTAAAATGAACTTGAGTTGAAATACAGTTTGTTGCCACTGTTGCAGCTGAGACTTGAGATAACCTGAGGAAACTGTGTGATAAAAAAAAAAAAACTAAATATGTGTAAAGATGAACTTCCTGGACGGTGAGTGGCCTTCCTGCATTTAATTGTACATGCCGGGTGTGAAGGCGTGCGTCACAACAGATTAGATTGTTTCTTCCCAAAAAGACGGTGGGGTTGGTGTTACTGTCCATCCTGCTGTGGACGGATCCAGAGCTCTCCAGTGCTGTCACAGAAACGTGTCACTCCCACGAAGAACTTCCTGATGTAAACGGATGCAGGTTGGCCACTTGTAGTCCCACTGTTTGTTTGTACAGATTGTCACATTGTGAGATAACGGTATAAAGAATCATGTGGCCTTAGCACGTTTATTTTTGCCATTTTCTCCTATTTTATTGCGATTCAGATTTATTTACAAGCCTTTCATCATATTTTTCTTAAATTTAAAGCTGTCATGGTTATTGAATGTCGATGGCTTCCGTGGCGCTAATACACACTGCTTCTGCTGAGAGGAGGTTTTTATGATTATAAATATCCTGGTCATTTTCTGCTACATGGTATGTAATCCTAAAAGTGTCCCATCGACACTTTGGTCAGTCCTTGTGAGAAGTCAGTAGTGCTTTTTGACCATGGCAGAATCGCAAGTCGCGTTAACGTTTGCCTTTTCATCCAGATGTTTATGTGGTCGGTGTGTAAAAATGGCTGTTTTTCATGTCGGTGGGTTTAGCCTTAAGCTTGAGGAAGTTTACTGAAGTTTTACCTGTGATGAACTGATGGAAGTTCTGTAACAGCGGAGAGGGTTCATTTACTGCATCGCTTCTTGTTCAGTTTCTCAAACTTTGACCCTTTCTCTCACAAACGAGCTTGCGATCACGAAACGAGGAGTCGGCGCTTGAATTGGGAGCTTGATGTGGTGGAAGCTACAAATGTATCATACAAAGTTTTTGTAACGTTTACATTTGGTGAGCCACAGTATTTTATTTGTTCTGTATTAAACACTAGAGTTGTACAGGATTTTTATTTTTGAATTTGTAAAAACTAAAACTTGTGATGGAACAGATTCAGCTTTAAGTGACTTGATCACGGTTCAAACTTGGCTGCAGACAAAGGGTCAGGTTTAGGAAATGCAATAATTAGCTTTTGGAAACGCTAATCCCAATCTGGAAGAGGCACGGCTGGTGTGTGCACATACAGAAAACAAAAGGGCAATACAGTTTGTAGTTCTTGTCAATACCTGTCTTTTATTTTTGTAGTATTATTATTGTTCAAATGCAAAAGAAATTTTAATTGTGTTATAAGAATGAGTTTAATTTTGTTTGCAGACAAAAGAAGGATTTGTCTCATCACTTTTTAATGATTGCTTCATTTCATGGACCTTTTTATTTTATTGTTACAAAATTGTACACTGGAGTGAATGGAAAAAGACAAAAAAAAATTTTTTTTTTCTCCTTTTATCTGTAATAGATTTTAGGTTTTAGACACAGCCTTTTCTTTCTGCTTGATTTGACCCAGAAGGTGAACAGAACAGTTTTGGATCAGTACTGTTGGGAGCCCAGTACGTTCTGTCATTTTGACATTTTAGGATTTAGAACCACAGGAACATGTTTTGCTTTCTTATACAAAGTCCCTGGTATTTGTAGTAAATTATATTGATAATGGTATTAGATGAACAACAGCATAACAGTAGCTATCACAGATTAGTTGTTTTCTTTATTAGTCTTGCATGCAGAGTACGGTCCTCAGTTAAAACAGGATCTTGATATTGATTATTTTGTGTAGAAAAGAGTGCATAAAGAATAACTTCCTAAAAACAATGTTACAATGATTATTGTAAAATGGGCTTACTAATATGTACCCTTGTGATCCAGTTAGTTTCAACTGTATGAAATTCAGAGGAGAGGCTTCTTACTATTATGCTAAAATAAAGAATTTGTAAAGGACTTGTTTTTTTTTTTTTAATTAAAGTGTGATGGAACATCGTGGTTTAAGTTTTCAAAACTTTAGATCATAAAATCTACACCCTATAACTTCTGCGGGTCAAACGTTTAAAAGAAATTGATTCTTTGATTTGTTGCATCTATCAATGTGTGACTGTGAAACATTCACATTGTTGTGATCCATTTTTCTTCCGTACGTTTTTCGTCGTCTTTCTCGTTCCACAATATTTGTGCCATTTCAACAAATCTGAAAACGTTCAGGAGACGAGTGCTGTGTCTTGGTTTTCATGCAACTTTAGCTTTTTTAAAATATTTAGTCTTTTCTGTCACTTTTTCTGCCCTCAGAATGAATCGAGCTCATTTTACATCCTTCAAATCCTTAGATCTGTTTACAACTTTTTACTACTACTTTCATATTTTGTTCAGCTTCCTTGTGCAAATTAAAAATAAAAATCAGCTAATTTCAGCTGTTTTGTGCTTTCCGATTCTGCTAATATCAACATTCTTGTGCTTCAAAATTATTTCGGCTAATTTCTGCTCGTTATGCTCCTTGCAGCTTATTTATGCGTTTCATCTTTTACTACTGTTTCAGCTGCTACTTAGCTGTTTTTAGGCTAATTTTAGCTTTTTCATCTAATTCAGCAAAAGTGTCCCACTTCTGGTAATTTAAGCTACTTTCTGCTTTTTCTTTAGCTACTTGTCAGCTGTTTCATTTTTTTCTTCCAATTTTCAGCTTTTTCCATATGATTTCCAATTCTTTGTTCTCATTTCTGCTTCTTTCAGCCTCACTGGGCAATTATTTCTGATTTACCTGCTTATTGAGCAGCTTTGTGTTCTTTCTGTGTTCTCATTTAACCTTGTTTTTCAGCTACTCTTTTTTTTTTTTTTTTACCTTATTAGCTTATTTCAGCTGTTTTCAGATAAATTCAAGTTTTTCATGGTGAGTTCTGGTACTTTGAGCCTAATTAACTTATTTCTGATAATTTCAGCTTGTCATGGTCCTTTCAGCATGTTTCTGCTACTTCAGCTTCTTTTTAGTCGTTTTGTGCCAAATTTAGCTTTTTCAGAAATGACATGTTTTTGGAGCTCTTCTCAGCTCGTTCCACTTCTTTCTGGTAAGCTTTGTCTTTTCAGCCACTTATCAGCTATTTTTTTTTTTTTTTTTTTGCTAATTTGAGCCTTTTTTTTTTTTTGATATGGTAATTTCCTTTTTTGTGCTAGTTTCTGCTTATTTAAACCTAACAACAGGCCCTTCTTGTAAACGAGTCCTGAGCCAGGTTGGATAATTCAGCAAATGTGTTTTTATTTTTATTTTTTGCTTCCTTCCATCTTAGGCTTGTTCTTCCATTTCAGCATGTTTTTTGCTAATCTCGGCTGTTTTTCAGCACGTTCTTCAGAAGCATTCCACTGCATTTTCACAGGAAAGGCAATTTCTCTGGTTTTAGATTTAAATTGAGACATTTGACTCTTGGAACCAAGTTGTCCACCACTGAAGCTTTGACAAACCCTGGCCAAAAAAAAAAAAGTCACTATACTTGTGTACTGTATACCTTTTTTATTTAATGCTGTATTTAAAAGAAAGCAATTTTTATAATCTGTTGCTGTTTTTAGATCAAGTCGAGGGGAAAAATGATGGAATCACTGTAATTTGCTGTTCTGAAACAATCATGCATCAGATCAAATATACTAAAAAGAGTGCTGTCTTGGAGAGCTGCTGCACAAAGAATTGGCATGAATCATGACTCCAACATGAGACATGTCGGCTGAAACAAAGGAGAGAATTAAGAAACTTGGAAGAATTTCAATCATCGTAAAATGTTGCAAAAGTTGTTGATTGTTCCCACTAATCAGCTTAGACCAAGTAGCTACTACAAACAAAATGGGAATGTTGTAAAAGAGAGGCACACTGGTACCAAAAAAATACAAGATAGAAAACTTTAATTGAAATGTCTTGAAAATATAATACACCAAAACAAAGAAGAGAAATGAGAGGAGAGAAACTGGAGTCAATGTCTGCGATCGAATGGTACAAAATCACTGAAAAGAAATGGGATTACTGGTACATACAGAAAAGTCAACCAAGTCATCATCCCCACTCAAACATAAATTTATGAAGACCAGTGCCTGAAGAAAACGAGTAAATTCCCAGTCATTGATGATCACTAACTTCATATGTGCATCACTGAGAGCACTAATTCATCCTACTTGCACCATTATATTCCACCATGTTGTTGTTTACTATATTTTTTCACTTTTTGCTACTTTATTTTGTACCCTTATTGCATGCTTTAGTATTTCTTGTTTTGAGCAAGTTGAATCGGTTCTTCTCATCCTGAACATTTCATTGCACTGTTGACCCTGCGTTAATCGGCATATGACAAATAAACAACATAACATCTGGCTCTTGTTGTAAAATAAAATCTGTTTGTGTCCAGGAGTGTTTCATTTTCTTTTAACAAAGAGTTTGTCCAAGCTGAGGCAAACATGTGTTTCCTGTGTTAGTGCAGGCAGGCAGAAGAACTCTACACAAGAGGGGGATGGAATGGTATGGAATTTTCTAGAAGTCCAGCTCGTAAATCAAGTTGAACACTGGACAACCCCCAGTTT
>JARVGS010001636.1:30801301-30811617 GCA_031762315.1 Hypsolebias antenori | reverse complement strand
AAACACAACGTCCCAGTGGCTTTTAAACCCCAAAATACATTACGGCAAAGACTGGTTCATCCCAAAGATCCAGTCCCTCGGCACAAACAGAGCAATATTGTGTATGCTGTTCAGTGTCAGGAGGGCTGTGATCAGTCTTATATCGGGGAAACAGTCACTGGCCAAAAGGATGGCCCAGCACAGAAGAGCAACACCATCAGGCAGGACTCTGCGGTCTACACTCATCTCCAGGCCAGCGGTCACTCTTTCAGTGATGAAGATGTCCACATCCTTGATAGAGAGGATTGGTTTGAGGGACGAGTAAAGGAAGCCATCGTTGTGAGGAGAACCTGTCCATCATTAAACGAGGTGGAGGCCTCCGTTTCCAGCTGCCCCCCTCTAACAATGCTGCTATAGCAAGTATCAGTCAGTCCTCTGTGAATGGCAAACGGGCACCAGGGTGCTAACTATCGATCCTTCTTTGTCGTGTGAACCACTAGTTTTGGTTGTCACCAGCAAACTGGTTGATCCAATGTGAGAAGGTGCTATTTATCAGACTGAGTTTGCTGCAGCTCCTCAGACTGAAGAAGGATTTTGGATAAAAGATGAAACATTTCAAAAGAACCCGTCCAGAGGACCTGACTCAATCTTGTTAGAAAGTCAGAATTGTTGCGCGTGTCTCGAGCCCACCTCAAACCCTTCTTGATTTTGACATGGAGAACCTGTCTCAGGAGGTCAAAAGTTGTTTTTGACACCAACTCAAGAGCAATTCTCTGACAGAAAACATGTTCAGGTCTAAAAACCACACTCATTCTGAAAATAAAATCTTAAAACAATGGGTTCATCCATCCATTTTCTTTACAAGTTTTTATTGTTATTTTGTTTTTTGACGTCTCAGGGGTGTGGTCACTGTGGGAGAGGCGTGGTACACCCTGGACAGGTCACTAGTCTATTATATGACCAGAGACAAACAAGACAAACAATCACAATCCCACCCACACCTATAGGAAAAACTGAAAGTTGCAAATCAATTTAACATGTTTTGGTCTGAGGGAAGAAACCATAGTACCTGTAGAAAACCCACGCATTCACAGGAAAAACAGAACTCTGAACCTTCAGTGACAAATGTGCACGTATTCGTGCAACATTTAGCCAAGTTTGAGTCGCAAACCAATTTTTTTTTAAATTGAACATAATTTGATGCACAATGTATAAAAAACAGTGTCAGTGATGTTGAAACAAAATACAAAGAAACTAGAATTTGAAAATAGACATTGCATAATTAGTAACACAATTGTGATTATTGTGTTCAGATTTAGAGTTTTAATTGTGGTGTTATTTCAGGGTCTTAGTGATTCACTTGTTTTAGTATTATTTTCTGTTTGTGACAAAGCCGCACCACTGTTTGGATTTAAATTTCAAGCAAATGCCTTGCTGAGAGGTTCACAGGGCCCTTCTGTTAATTGTTTCCCAACAAGATTTCACTTCTGATCCATCATTCCCTTCGTTGCTCGACTATTTAATTACACCACTCCGTGGTTAAATATATTATGATTACCCCTGTTTCAGCACAGTACAACATCTTACAGCTGTAAATGTTCTCCATCATCTTTTTATTTGCCCACAAATCTCTCAGCAGCTTCATTGGCAAAAAGCAAGTATCTGAAGAGGGCAAACGTAAAATTGAGCCACAGAATGCCCCTGTGAGTCTTACATTATTTAACGAGGCCCCAGCTGTGAGGCATACAAGATTAAATCCCCCACATTCAAACATATGCCAGCCAAAAGACTGTAGCATCAGTGTGGGCCAGTGCCACCAGGCAAATGCAGACTGAAACAACAACAGTTAAGCAGCCTCGTCTCTTTCACTTTATTTTTCCAACCCTTTGAGAGGATCAAGTCATAGAATGATTAACATTTTGTGATCAAATATGTCAGCTTTAGGTGGGCCACAGGCCAAACTTCACCATGCAGTGTCAATCCATTATGTATTGGCTAAAGATATAGTTAGTGGTGGTGGAACTGAATAGATTATCCTTGGGTTTGTTTAGACAGCAACAGCACCCAAGTAAGTGTTAACTTTAAATGTTAACTTTCACAGTGTCTCTAGGAATTACATGTAAACCTCCTCAATGAAAAAATGTTATTCATGCACATTTTACATGCTTTATCGTTTTGATTGTCTATGCAAGTTTCTGTAAGGACCTTGAGATGAAACGGAATTAGGTCATGGCAAAACTAATTGAAACAAAACTAAAGAAATTTTACAATGAAGAGTAAACTGCTTTGATCCATAAATGCTGACTGCAGATTAGTCGTGGATCAAGACTGCATGAATGCAACTCATTAAATGGTTAATGATCCCCCTGCCTTGTCTTTCTAAGGGTGTTTTCACAACTGATAGGCCGGTTGACTCTGTTTGTTTGGGGACCAATATTCAGAACATTTGTTTACATTTTCAGCTGGTCCGGTTCACATTCACACTGCACTGAGTCAGTCGATCCAACATGTCCCCCCCCTCGCCTGTGGTGGCATTGCACCAAGAACTACTGAAGGAAACAACACAAAAACCTCTGAAGAAGACACTTCCTCTTCTTCTTTTTCCTCTTCTTCTGAAAATAAAAACAAAAACGGAGTGGCTTCAAATTTTAGAGGTTTTAGGAGTTCTGTTTTGTCATTTTTCAACAATGGACTCAGCATGAGCAGAAGATGAGGCAGAAGACCATGGAGAATGTTGTTTTTCACATAAGGCAAGCTGACAGCTCCTTATGAGGTAAGAGAAATGCATGTTTGTTTGCCCTGTGTTGTAGTCCACTTCCTGCTTGCACAGCGGTGTCAGGTCTGGTTGCATTCACACTGTACTCGAACCGCACTAGTTTTTTCTTCTACCGGACCGAGACCCAGGTTTTTAGGCGGGCCAGAGTTCGCCTTTTTGTTCCGTGACACAGTTCAATGGTGCGTTCACACCTCCCCAAATGAACCGAACTTCCTAGGCAAACGGGCTAGAGTTCGGGACAACAGGGCTGGTGCGACTGCACCAAGGCAGGTCCTGAGAAGCCTGAGGTTTTGCCTCAAGTCCAGCACCCTGATGTGTGGTACAGCAGAAAGCAATCATGGAAAAGAAGAAAGAAGAAGAAACATCTTAAAAAAGGTGATACAATCCTCAGGTTTTAGACCCATTTGCAGGCAGACATGTCAGGCAGGAGTTTAAAATAAAACAGTTTATTTTAAACAACAAAAACAAAAAGCTGACGAGGCAGCAAAACTTACTCAAGCATGAGGCGAGCATAAGCTGAACTCAACTAACGACAGACAAGCATGTAGGGAACAGGACATCAGGTTTACAGATTCAGACAGATCATTGGACAGACAGCAACGGAGGAGGACTGAGTCGTCTGTGCGGAATCAAAACAGTGACCAGACCCTGGAGTGGTGAAGAGGAGATGTTTAAGTAAGGCTGAGGGAGAGAGAGATGATGAGTGCACCTGGGATAATACTAATTGCTAACTGGTGTGGATGATTAGACTGGAGAAACAAACTGAGGAGTGAGTGAGTGAGAAAACGACAGAGACAAAACATCAGGAACAGAATAACAAAAATACAAGACAACAGAACAGGATAATAAAGACATGGAAACACAGAGAAGACAGACACAGAGGAACCCATCATGAATGGGTTGTAGCACAACCTAAATGCAGACATATTGGAGGCAGACTGTGGAAAAGTCTAGGATAAAGGGAAGGATCTGACTGGACTGCTGACAGTCAATGAGTACAGGGAGTGTGATTGGTCACTGACAAGAAGTGAGCTGGTTAAGGATGAGAGACATGTGCTAAGTGAAGAATTAAACTAAGGGTATCTAGAGGTAGTGAACTATAATTAAAACTGATTAGGAAAATTACTTAAACCCACAATAAAGCACAAGAACACCAAGCACAAGTTTGATTCAATGCACAAAAGTAAAGCAAAGCTCCAACACTGAGACAATTATAGAGGCTAATGGTGCACAGCAACATCTGTATGGATTGAAGGTCCCATAGTCCAAGTGAGAGACTCCTTGAAGGGTGGTAAAGATTTACATGGCTAAGATCCTGTGGGACTTCCACACTGGCAACAAACTACAGAAGAGGGCAGTAGTGATAAAGCAACATCAAGAAGAAGGAACAAAAGCACCTTGAGTAATACAAGAGGCTGAAATGGAAGCTGTGGAAAGTCAAGGCCTCAGTGGTCCCAGAAACGCCGAGGACTGTGACCACCAAACTAGAAGAGTAGGTGCTGCGGATCCCAGGAACAGCCACAAAGATCTCTGTCCAGAAGAGAGCAGTCCTTTGACCTCCTGGGGTTCACAGGGGTGACAGCAATGGGCAAACACATGAAAGACTCAGCAGTTGATTCATGCCGGATGCCCTTCTACCTCCAGTCAAACCTGCAGCCCAAGAGACTGCGGCACTGAGCACCAAGCTCCCCAGAAAAATGTGAAGTGATATACTTGTTATTTGACGAGAGTTATGCTTTAAAGCAGAAATAAACAATTCCACATCTGCCTGCAACCTCATGGGAAAGTGCTACATCAGTGGATTTTATGTGAAATTCAACATTCTGCTGGCGGAGCATATATTAGTGTGTTTGTGACAACTATTTGAAATGATCACAATGTTTTATTGGTCCTCCTATGCACACCCCAGGCTGCGGTAGCTCAGTGGTCAGTGCCACAGTCTTGTAATCCTGAGGCTGCAGGTTTGAGTCCAGGTTGTGTCAGAAAGGACATCCAGTGGAAAACAATTGCAAAATTCTTTGCGTGAAGATTGATCACTATGGGGACGAGCAGCCGAATAAAGAAACAAAACACAGCAAAATGTATTATAAATTACATTTATTATTAACATTTGTGCTTCTGCTGAGCAACAACCTATTTATTGAACTTCCTCAGATGCATTTAATTGAGTTTTAATCTGCTGAGGTTTTAATGATGCCACAAAAGGCGAACGATGATGTCATTGCCTGCGTGTTTGTTTAAATGTCTATTAGCAAAATATCTTATGATCCAGATGGATTTTAATGAAACTCTAAGGACGTAATAAACGGACATACATCTACAACTAATTAACTTTTAGAGGCAAATTCATCCAAAATGGCTGCCACAGCTAATTGTATTCAGCAAACATAAAAATATGGACAACTCCGTAAATTTTCCAGACACATACATAAATTTCAATGTGATAGTAGCTAAGAGTTATCCACTAAGATTTCTAAAGTTTGGTATTAACTTTTGAAGTTAACAGCTATTTGGCCTAGGTTCACACAAAAAATGTTGTAACTCATGAAATTATTATCAATACTGAACTAAACCTTGGTGGTAGTACCTGAGAGTCATCCCCAACACCTACTCTAAATGACTGACAATGAGTGGCTACTGTATATGACTAATTAAATACCCCAACAGGGTTATGTAATCTTTGTTGCAAACTCAGCATTTACAGTCTACATTCAGTGTCTAAGTCATTTTTTTATGCAGGCTTCTTGTTGTGCGACTTGTAAAGAGATTTTTTTTTTGTTAGTTTTTGTGAAATCCCATCAATGACAGTGTGACGTTCACGGCTGCAGCCCTCTGTGGAGGTGCCACACGTCTCAGCAACAGTTGACGGGGAAGGTGAAAGGTGAGAGCTGTTTGTGTTTTTGTGTCAGTAAAAGGTGCACAGAGCAGGGAGGTGCACCACATCTGAATGGGAGAAAGATTATTTTTGTATTTCTGAATTTAAATGAACACTATTGCTTGCAAATGCGTCCTTATGTTAAAACAAGCCTTAAGACGCCCACATTTTCTTTTAAGGTACGAGTCATTTCTTGTTAAAAAAAAATACTATGATGGAGTAACATTAGAAAAGGTCCCTGGATTACTGAGCATGAACTTTGATGTTTTGCACCACTTTGGTTGCCTCAGAGGAGTCAACAGTGGAGAGGTTGGACTCCAGAAACCATCTTATCACCAGCAAACTGGTTGGTCCACAATATGGGAGCGTGCTGCTTGTGGGACTCAGTTTGTTGTGGCTCCTCGGACTGATGAAGTCCTTTGGATGAAAGACGAAACGTCTTAACAACAAAATAAAGAAACCATCCAGATGACCTGACTGAACTTTGTTGGGTCTCTGAATTTGGCTAAGACGTCTAGCCTAAATTAAAAAAAAGTTTGACGACATAAAACAAAGGAGAAAATGGAGGATGACTGAGGACAAAACAGAACGGAGCATATAACCTTCTGCAGAGCATAAAATGGGGCCCGTTTTGGCAGCAAGCGGCGGAGAAACCGCAGAGTGGTGCGACTCTGGAGTTGATGGGTGGAAGAAGCAGAAAGAAGGGGGGTGAGTTAGAGGACGAGGAAGCAGAAGAGAGTGGCGAGGGTGTGTGTGCGTGTGGAAGGGGGTGCTGGTAAGGCGGTGCAGACGGCAGGTTTTAATCAGCAACAGCCTGTTGGTAATGAGATCGCTATCCCACTGCTCTCAGATTGATGTCATGTGAGGCTCTTTGGTGCATGCAGAAGGTGACAGGCAGGCATGACATGTCTGCTCTCGTCCTCTGGGCACACACAGACAAACAAACACACGAACACGCATGAAGACTTGCAAAAGAAAACAGAGCTAGACTCGTCCAGCCCACAAACCAATTAACAATGGCACCACGGCTCGTACACAGAGAGCGCTTTTAATGCACAACACCCTGTTATTAATTTTCCTCCAGCGAGGAAAAGAGCTGACACAAAAATAATCACACCCACGCATACGTTGTAAACACATTTCGGGTCCCGGGGCTCCTTTATGTATTTACTGTCCTCTCCAACTGCTAAACATGCCTACACACAAAGAACATACTGTACCAGGGGCGAGGGCTGGCTAGACTCACAGGCAAAGGAGGAGGGCGAGAAAACAAGAGCTGTGGGGAAGAAAAGGAGGCAGAGAAATGAAAAGTGAGTGACGCTGGGGAGCAGTTGCCAATTTGGGGTTGTAAAGTGTAATAAACAACTTGAGAAATCAAGGCACTTTGTCAATGAAATAAAAAAAAAACTGCAAAGATACACAAGAAAACAATACATTTAAATGATTGGTGTTTGCAGGATGTTCTGCTCGTGGTCCAGATGAGACTGGAAGTGGATTAGAAACAAAAAAAAAAGAAGCAGTTTTGGGATACATGTGCATTCAATGAAAGGCAAATAGTTTTTCCTATATAAATGTTCCCCCCAATTCAACCATGATGTCACCGTGAACCTGTTGTGAACCCAACTCCGTCAACTACCATTACCATCTCATCCCCTCTGTTTCCACTCAGCTGCTCTAGCTCTCCATCCCCAACTTCTTCCTCCAACTCTTTATCTTTCGCCATGCAAAGTTGTCTGGTTACGTTTTTTTGTTTTTTTTTTCCTTTTCAACACAAACAGCCCGAACCCGCCACCCCTCCCCAGAAAAACACAACACAAACTGCTCACAGACATTTGGAAAGTCTTTTGTCTAACAAGAAGAGGTTTAATTAAAACAAGCTGGCATATTTTGGCCACAAACCTGCGCTTATGGTAATTCAATCAGAAAGAAATGGGAAAGAGGAGGAGAGTTTTAAAAAAAAAAAGAAAAGAAAGAAAAGGGGCACATGGAGGGTAGCCGAGTGCGAGACGGAGAAATAAGAAAAACAGAGGGAGGAAAAAGGAGACAGTGGGCGGATGGGAGGGTAAGGTAGGGGGCTGAGTGACTAGCAGGAGTTTGATCCACATGTGGAAGTGATTGTCTAATTACAGCCAATACGTGTAAGTGTTACTGCCTGCGGGACAGATGGTGATTGGAGGGTGAAGCATCATTAAAATGGGATGATTGGATGAGGGAGAAAATAAGATGGGTAATTGCAGGAGGAGGAGAACACCAAGAGACGAATTGTGGTGGCTCCTGTCTCATCTCCAGCTTCATTTCTTCAGCTCTGAGCTTTTAAAGCCACTATCTGCCATCACAGAAGCTAAAAAAAAGTTTAATCAATAAACTTTTTAAAGTGCCTGCTTACTTTCTGGCAATCAAACAAATTAAACAAGATTGAGTCCAAAGACATCAATATCTCCCACCAACGAGAAACATGAATAGTGAATGTTTGTAGTTTTGGAGATGAGTGTTTTTCTGGACTTGACCAGGAAATGCAAATAAACCCAAGGTCATTTTCACACCTGACAGTCCGGTAGACTTGGTTCAATTGGGGACCAAAATTCAAAACATTTGTTTACGTTTTCATCTGGTGCGGTTTGCATTCACACTGCACTGTCAGTCAAGTCAACCTGTTACCCCCTCGCCTGTGGTGGCGCTGCACCAAAAACTACTGAAGGAAACGACACAAAAACCTCTGAAGAAGACACTTCTTCTTCTTCTGGAAATATAAACAAAATGGAGTGGCGTCAAATTTTAGCAATTTTAGAATTTGTGTTTTGTCAGTTTTCAAAAAATGGGCTCAGCATGAGCGGAAGATGGGGCAGAAGACCAGAGAATGTTGTTTTTCACATGAGGCGGCTGAGACGGCTTCGTATGAGGTAAGAGAAATGAACGTTTGTTTTGGTTGTGTTTACACAGAGTGATGTAGTCCACTTCCTGCTTTTGGAGCGGTCTCCGCTCCACTTGCATTCACATTGCATTTGAACCGCATTTGGAGTTCACTTCAACCGAACTGAGAACTAGGTATGTAGGCGGACCAGAGTTCACTTTTTGGGACCGCATCAGAGTTTCTGCGGATTCACACCAAACCGGACTTTCTAGGCAAATGGACTAGAGTTCAATTAAAGCGGACTAAACAGGGCTGGTGTGAATGCACCCTTAGTGTTTTTAGTATTCCATTGAGTAGGAGTTACACTGTGCAAAATAACAGAGGTAGGTTTTTGTTGCTTGTTCAAGGTGGCGCCTGGCAAGGGATACATTTTTTCCATAACCAGGTGCAATGGCCACCAAGAATAAATTTTCTGCCAACCCAATCATTTGAGGATACTTTTAAGCAATGTAAAAATTAGAAAGCATAGTTTCCTCAAATGATCGGGGTGGCCAGTATTTACACTTAAATGCTGGTGGCCATCTTGGATTTAGATGTTGCAACGTGATTTTCAATAGTTCTCATGCCTAGATGCAGCCAAACACCAACATAGAGGTCGTCACATTGCTTATTTTTCAAATTATCCAGCTCACAAGTCGAACGGCCATGCATGGAGACAGTCATCTTGGATTTTGACATGGCAACCTAAATTTCAGAGGGGCCTATCTTACACCTAGATGCAGCCATACACCAAAAAGGATGTTGGTATCTCAATTGTTTTTCACGTTATTATATTCACAAGACGGATGGATGGAGGGTACTTCCTACTCCCCTTTTCGCTCCGCTACAGGGGATGAAAAACAGGTACTCCCCATCATTCAGCGACTTGAAGAAGCAAATTAAAGATCGGCCATGTTGTTGTAAACCTGCTGCTGGTTTTAAAACCATTGTCCTGATCTGCGACTCAGTTTCATCCAAAACTTTATATTTGACTCAAAACATTTTGGTATAATTTGATAAACACAATATTACACAGTTGACTCTACATCTCCAAAGGTCCAGGTCCTGTTGCTGTAAGGTATTTTTGTTGCACTTCTGGGACAAACCATCACACCTCCACCACCGTGGTTTACAGCTGTTGGTTAAGCTGATATGGTTTGTTTGCTTTCCACTGGGCAGCATTCCAAACTTATGAATGAAGTTTTTGAGAGTGACGTTAGTCTTGGCCACACTCCGGCTAGCCGTTAGCTCGTTGAACTGGTCAAAATAAACTTTTATTCAAACTGATGTCGTTCCACGGACCCATTGAGACACAGCATATCTTTATCCAGGTACTTCAGCTTTAGGTGACAGTTTACAAAATGATCATAAACAAAAACAGAACTCTAGAAATGAATTCACAATAAAATGAAACAATAGTTAAAGACAAGGAAAGATGTAAAACATAAAACCACATGAGTGAAGATGGGCACATTTTAATGATATTTGTTGTTATTATTGTGTGTTCATCCATCCACCCATATTCTTCCGCTTATCCGGGGTCAGGTTGCGGGGGTAGCAGCCTAAGTAGGGCGGCCCAGAATTCCCTCTCCCTAATTACTCCCCATGCGGCTACATAGCTGCCCACTGTTCCACCTGCGTGAAGCTCATGCGTGATGGGGTAAACGCAGAGAAGTAATTTCATCGTTGTATAGAAACACAGGGTGTCTGGGCTCTCCGTTAGAGATAGGGTGAGAAGCTCGGTCATCCGGGAGGGACTCAGAGTAGAGCCGCTGCTTCTCCACATCGAGAGGAGC
>JARVGS010001636.1:30767789-30784225 GCA_031762315.1 Hypsolebias antenori | reverse complement strand
AAAGAAACCGTCCATCATTAAACAGAGGTGGAGGCCTCCGGGTTCAACTGTCCCCCTCTTACAATGCTGTTATTGCTGGTATCACTCAGCCCTCTGTGAATAGCAAACAACCATCAGGGTATTGTTAGGCTGATGGTCCTGCTTTCACAAACTGGTTGATCCTCTATGAGAAAGTGCTATTTATAAGATCGAGTTTGTTGCAGCTCCTCAGACTGAAAAGTCTTTTGGATAAAAGACGAAACATTTCAACAAGAAGGATCCATCCAGAGGACCTGACTCAACCTTTTTAGATTTATCTAACTGGATTATTGAGCATGATTCAGGATTTTAATGTGATCTATGGTAATTAAATATTCCTAAGAGCATAAGATTAAATGCTAAATCATTTTCTCTTATTGGTGAAATTAAGTGCATTTATTTTAACAGAAGATAAACAAAACCCAACTGGGTTTTAAGCACAAATGAATACTATTTTTAATTAAAGAGCTAGGACTCGTCTCCGGCCATCTTTATTCCAAAGTTTTAGACCAGGATCATATTTTGACTTGAATGGACAAAGTTTTTCAACAAGGTTGAGCCTGATCTTTTGCGATACTTCAAGATCTTGTGAGATGTGTTGGTGCTTGATTCCCTGTCTGCCAAATATTCAAACTAAGATGTTGTATGATCTTTTTGTACTCGGATTACGTGTTGTGAATGATTCTTAGCTACTACTACACTGACATTTAGCTCAATACAGTATCTGCAAATATGACTAAGTTAAAGATATTTTTTGTGTTGCTTAAAACTGAAGAGCTGTGACTGCCATCTTAAGTGGGGTTGGCTCCTAAAGTTTGTGATTACTTTCTGAGAGTTTCACCAATTTCTGTCCAGTGGTTCATGAGATATTTTGCTAACACAACAGACAAGCAAAAGTCTGACATGATCAGAGCTTTTTCAACCTTGCTCAGTTTTTGCTCTGTAACATTTCAGTGTTCTGTGTTGTTAACAGATGAGTAGGTCTGTTGCGATAAACAATAAATGCTAAAGAGCTCAAACCACATTGAGCGTCTGCCATTTCTAGAACCAAAAAACGGGAATGGCTGTCATTTTCTAATCTGTTACGGAAGCACGATCCGTAGTGTACTTCCAGGTCGCACGGTTCGCCGTTGTTTATGAATAAAAATGTCTTTAATTTACTTAGAAAAGTACATGTTCTATCTCCACCCATCTTTATGTAGCTAATTTGCGGTACTCGTATTTCCATTACAAATCATTGGTTAAGATGATATACGACACATTACATGGGACCCCCAGCCTGGGCTGAAGAGAAAAACCCTGCAAGATACAGAATTAATTATTTCCATGATGAAACGTTGCTGCTCAGTGGTGAAGCTGCATATCATTTAAACCATGACATACATATGTCAATGATTTTAACAGAAATACGAGTGGCGTAAATTAGCAACATGAAAATTGGCGGAGATGGAGCACATACTTTTCCAAGTAAACTAAGACAGTTCTTTCTCAAACGGAATTACAGTATACCAGTACATTTTCCTTAATGTAGCATATTCAATGGCGATCCATGCGACCTGTAAGTTTTCCTTTGTAGTGCATGCGTAAATGAGCAACATTATGGATTGTGCTTCTGTAACACATCAGGGAACGGCAACGGCGAGAGGCAGCCCATGTCACGTCAAGGGGCCTCCCCCTCATTTTTCTTAGAGACACGCTGCTCACTTCCTCACTATCCATCCTTCGGTTCAAACAGTCTTATACTGCCATCCGGTGGCCGAAAAAGGTACTACACACAAAAACCAACATTTCTTCTTAAATTTGACAAATCACTAATTATTGTCAAACTTCAAACAAAATTATCGTTTATTGCAATAATTTCAGAGACAATTAATCGCCCTGCACACGTTGTTATCGTGACAGGCCTACAGATGAGTCTGCGTTTAACAAAACTGAAGGAAACAATTTGAACTTTTTGTTTGTTTGATAGAAAACTTAGATGTTGGACACTTTAATTAACTGAACTTAAGCTCCTGCCTCAGCTCCAACCTGAGGTTAGACCGAACCGTCGTCAGTGTTTAACGTGTGTTTGTGTTGCAGGGACCCTGAGCGAGGCTGGGACCGCAGCAAAGTGAAGGGGCTCCTCGCCAACCTGATCACAGTCAGTGACGTCACTTACTCCACAGCCCTGGAGGTCGTTGCTGGCGGGCGGCTCTACAATATCGTGGTCGACACAGAGGTAGGTGTGACAATAAGCAGCAGG
Organism: Hypsolebias antenori; assembly: GCA_031762315.1. Lineage (NCBI taxonomy): Eukaryota > Metazoa > Chordata > Actinopteri > Cyprinodontiformes > Rivulidae > Hypsolebias > Hypsolebias antenori. Next base: position 30,781,965 of record JARVGS010001636.1, on the reverse strand, counting down.
TCCGGTGTGTTACTCCTCCTCCGGCCGTGTGCGCCTGACGTGACGTCTTCCTCTCTCAGGTGACGGGTAAAAAGCTGCTGGAGAAGGGCGAGCTGCAGCGACGGTACACCATCATTCCCCTGAACAAGATCTCTGCCAAGACGCTCAACGACAAAGTGGTCAACGCTGCAAAGACTTTGGTGAGGGGGCGCCTAGTGTTTTTTAATCAGGACATTTCTGTTGAGACAGCTGCGAGCACGTGATCAGATATTTTCTCTTTTCTTTATCCGTCAGGTTGGAGAGGACAACGCTCACACAGCTCTGTCCCTGGTCGGCTATGAACCAGACCTGCGCAAAGCCATGGAGTACGTGTTCGGCTCCACTCTGGTTTGTGACACCCTGGACAACGCCAAAAAAGTGGCTTTTGATAAGCAGGTGATGACCAAGACTGTCACTCTAGGCGGGGACATCTTCGACCCTCAGGGGACTCTGAGTGGAGGTGAGAATGAGAAGCAATAAACCTTCGTATGTTTCTAAACGTCTTTCTTTATTCGCCTGCATCAAGTGAAATAAAACCAGTCGTGGCACACGAGCGCTCAGAGAGGAACTCTTCGTTGTTCTTGTCCAGGGGCTCGCTCCCAGTCCGCATCCATTCTGTCCAGCCTGCAGGAGGTGAAGGACGTCCAGGACAGTCTGACCAATAAGGAGGCTCAGCTGCAGCACATCGAAAAACAGCTGGCTGGCCTTAAAGGAACCGCTGAGAAGTACAGGATTATTTTACCTCTCGTGTGCAGCATGGAAATATGGTGTTATCAATAATTATCAATGGTTCAAGTATTGTTTTAAAGCTGGGCAGCGAAGGCTGTTCAGTACGATGAACAACAAGTGTGACTGTTTCCTGCCTGCTTCAGAGATGCTGCCACATCACTGCAGGAACCTTTCTTCTTTCTCCTTGATCGTCCTCGTCTGTCTCTCCTCTCGCTGCAGGTACCACCAGCTGAAGCAGCAGTATGAGCTGAAGGTGGAGGAGGAGCAGATCCTGCAGGCCAAAGTGCAGCAGAGCTCGTTCCACCAGCAGCAGGAGGAGCTGGACAGGCTGCGCAAAGCAATCGGTCAGACACTGCACAGTCTGTTCACACCCTGGGAGCACGTCGGGCGTCGTCGTCGTCGTTGTTGTTGTTTACACTGCGCATAGGTCTACTTTGTTTTTATCACCTGCAAACAACTGCAGCAGGACAGTGATGCTTTCGTCCTGTTGACAAATAAAGTCACGGACCAGTGGACGGATTTTAATTTAAACTTTTAGAAAGTAACCATTAGATGTACATCTATGACTGATTATGTTTTTGGTGACTTTTGTTTTCCTTTGGAAACAAAATGATCCGATCGGAGCCATTCGACAGACGTTGAGCTAAGATTTGGTGTGGTGGTAGCTAAGAGTCATCCCCAGCACCGACTCTGAGAGCCGGGCACATCTCCTACGGTTGAGCACGTCTTTATCACTGTGGTGTGTCTGTCTGAGCAGAGGACAGCAAGGAGACGCTGCGCGTCACCAAGGAGGTTCAGAAGCGAGCCGGGGAGAAGTACAAGGTGCTGGAGAACAAAATGAAGAACGCTGAGGCCGAGAGGGAGAAGGAGCTGAAGGCCGCCCAGCAGAAACTCAGCGCAGCCAAGGCCAAAGCTGACGCCTTCAATAAGAAGTTCAAGCAGAAGCAGCAGGTGCGCTGACCTTTGACCTCACCGAGAAAGACATTTACGTCTCCTCTCCCTCATCTTACATCATCTTTTCTTTTCTGTCAAATTCAATGTCTCTAACAAGTTGTTTAAACTCCTTTTATCTCTGATGGAGTGTTTAAGAACGCTGTTGTTCCTGCTGCGTTCAGGACTCTGAAGCTCTGGCTCTGGAGCTGGAGGAGATGCGGAGGGAGCAGGCGGGCTACGAGCAGCAAATTCAGGCCGTGGATGAGGCCATGAAGGCCATCCAGGAGCAGATAGACAGCGTAGCTTGTACCATGACTAAAAACAAGGTAGGTGTGGGGGTGGAGTCAGTCATGTGCAATATGCAACTCTGCTTTGAAGGCCCCCACATACTCGGGTGTACTTCACTCTGCAGAGGATGAGCTGCCAGCTGCCTCTACCCAGGACCGCCGGCAGCTCGTTTTTTTTTTTTTTTTTTTCTTTTCCCTTCATGAGTCAGATCTGCGACACGACCTGTCAATCAATCCAGTAGGCGTGCCAGCAAATAACCAATCGGTGACCTCAATTTGTCCTGAAGGTAAACGCCCCTTACCTGCAGAACAGGGCTGCAGCCCATCAGGGTGTACACCCGAGTATGAAGTCTTGACAGTCTGCGCATGTCGTGGAGTACACACAGAACACCCGAGTATGTGGGGGCCTTTAGATAGTCCACGTAAAGACAAGGTGATATCAGAAAACAAGGTTTGCATGGGGGGGAAATCATCAAAAAGATTACTTTAAACATAATTATTTAGTGATTAAATAAAAAAAATAAATGTGTTAACTTGCAATTAGGCCTGTCGTGAGAAACAATAAATCAATTAATTGCATGATAAATGAAAATTACCAACCTCATTTTCATTTATTGGCTTTATCGTTTCTTCATGTCTCTCTCTTTCTACTGAAGACACTGGATGACAAAAGGCTCAACTCCGGTGCTCTTCACTGACCCCTCACTTTCTCTTTTCTTTTTAAAATCCATTTAATCATCCAAAATCGTGTTTTTGTATTGTTAAAAGCAGCTAAGCTGAGAAGCTAAGCTACGAGCTAAGCTAACAGGTCGACCTTTTGGAATAAATCTGTCTTGTCGAAGCTCTAAAATTCACAGTTGAAACCCGTGCCTTCGTCTAAAACGTTGTTTTCTCTGCAAAAGAAGCTGAGAACTTGTTTACTGATTTTTTTAATTAAAAGCTTTGTGTGAAAAATGTTATGCTAAAGAGCTCAAACCGCACCGAGCATCTGCCATTTTGAGAACCAAAGAGAGACAACCCATGTAACGCATAGGGGCCTCCCTCCCATTTTTCTTAAAGAGACGCGCTGCTCGCTCCCTCACTATCCATCCTTCTGTTTAAACAGTCTTTTACTTGCATCCAGTGGTTAAAAAAAGGTACTACACACAAAATTAACCAACATTTCTTCTTAAATTTGACAATAAGTACTAATTATTGTCAAATTGCAATATTATCGTTTATCGCAATAATTTCTGAGACAATTAATCGGCCAGCAAAATTTGTTATTGTGACAGGCCTAACTGGGGGGACTTTAAACATTGGTCAGCTATAGATGGACATCCCGTGATTTCTTTATTAAAATCTGTGCTGTAATTCAAGAGATATTTTGCTAACATAAAAACAAAGGGACAGACGAAAACATTCAGGCGCAGAGGAAGAGTGAGTGGCGAGGTCGCAGTTATCATTTGACATCTTTTAACAAAAAAATCATTGCAGAGCAACGATTCAGGTCAGTTCTTCGGCTGTTTTTAACGTTCTCTCCGTTTGGCCTGCAGACGTCGGCCATCTTTGCTGTGCAGAAGTACTTCTTCGGTCGCGTGTTTCCTCCCCTCCGTGGGTGTCAGTACGTCGGTCGTCAAACGGAAGATGAAGCTGTTTAATGAGTGATCTTCCTGATTCATGCGAGCTGCTGGTTGAAGGTTGAACGCCGTAACTATGGACAAGAGTCAGCGAACACAACGAGGAGCGTGACAGCGTGCAGCTTATTTATTTATTTATTTATTTATTGGGGTTTGGAGCGCAACATCTGCACAACCGGCTGAGCTATAGCCAGTTTTTGTGTAGGCTCCTTGAATGGGATTGACTCCGAACGCTAATCACTTGTAGATGTTCATCCGATGATTTCTTTCTGAGAGTTTCATCGATTCGTGAGGCATTTTGCAACGACGAACAAACAAACAAACACGCACAGGGACGAGGGCGGCACGCGATAATGACACGGATCTGGATACAACCGGCAGAAGTTGAATCTTCTGACCTTTGAGTTTCCAAACAAACTTTTGGAATGCATCGACGCGTGTCTTTATCTGGTACTAAAGTATCTTCTGTCATTCTTGTGATGAAGAATTATCTTCCCTGATAGCGCCTCGTCAATAGCGTGACCTGAGCTCAGCCAGCTGTTGCACGTGGAGAGAGACTGATCGCTGCACGAGCGCGGACGGGCTGAGCGAGGCTGAGAAGTGGGCGTTGGCCTCACATGAGGACAGATGTTTTTAAAGCCTGGAGGTGGGAGCACATGGAGGGCGTTGACTTTTAAAAGTCCACTGGAAGCAGGAGGGCCCACATTGTTTACCCCCACCCCCGTGCGCCTCCACAGGTCACATGTTGACACCTGTGCGAAAGCAGCAACGGCGCGTCGTACGGTTTAACTCCACACGGGGTGTAAGAGCAGACGAGACGGCGAGGGACGCCTCGGTGCGCACGCCAAGCCCTCACGGAGCCCGCACGTGTGCCTTAAAGAGGCGCTCAGGGCTGAAAACGCAGCACGTGTTTCCTCAAGGAGAGAAAGCACAAGAGGCGAGATAACCTCCCCTCCACACGCACACACACACACACACACACACACACGCACACACCTCCAGTTTTATTCCACAGTCTGCAGACGAAGATGTTGTTGTTTCAGATCAAACTGACCCAAATTCTCCGTCAGGCCTGACTGCAGGAACCTGCTGAGCAGACATCTGTCAGTTTCTGCTTCCAACCTGCACAACAGGTTGTCAAGTGTCGGCTCCGTGACTCACACTCTGACAGAGCGTACTATGTACACATATAAATATCACATTTTGCTACTTTTAGGCCAATCTGACACCTGGCATAGAGATAGATTTGCAAATTAGGCCCCCGAGCCATAAAACGCATCATTCTCTGCACATGAGGGATCGCGCTTCCCATAATACCCGCTTTATTTTGCACATTTGGTGAGGCTTCACCCACTTGTGCATGTAAGTGAAGAAAAATACAGCCAGTGATTCAATGTGACGGTTCTCCCCCCGCCTGTGAGGAATGATTCAGCCCCCGGTAGCCTGTGCTTCCCTCTGTCTGTGTGTATTTGCAGCATTATGCAGCTTTCTCTGTTCCAAACGTGATCTGGCCCTGCTGCTGTTGTCTGCACGAGACTGCGCAAAGAGCCTTGTGAGCCGGGCGGGAACTGTGTCGAGAGTACATGTGAGCTCCTGGTCAGGTGGCTGCTGGAGAGATGCGTGCCCAGAGTTAAAACGAGGGGAGGGAGGGAGGGCGGGGGAAGGAGCCGGAGAAAGGGAGTGCAGAATAGACTGGTTCCTCAGAGCAAGCTGGCAGGGAGCTGGCTGCACGTGACAGGCCGTGTTTTCATCTCGGGATGGGGGGGTGGGAGGAACACCGTCTGCAAAACAAAAGGGGGTGGGAGGGAGGCGTTCAGAGGTAATAGGGCATTTCCGATTACATGTGACATCCTTGAACAAAGGCTTGTTTGTGGTGCGTCTGCGGTTTTAATGATGAACGTATCGTGAGCGCTTGTCATTTTGAGATGTGACGCCGTGAACGCCTTTCTGCTCCACGAGTCTTGATTGTTGCATTTCATGCACTGGAGGCTTCTGGAACAAAGAAATGTACTTTAAAGGGATGGTTCTGCTTTTCTGAACTGCAGCACTGTAGGGCGTGTTTGAGCAGTTAACATCTTACCCGTTGCAGATAGCCGTTTGAACGACCGCAGCTTGTAGAAATAGTTTAATTTTGACTGGATGATGAGCTAATGGCTAGTCAAAGGTCAAGACCAAAGTGGATTTCTGCCATCTTAAAACATCTCCAACCTCAAAGATGTCAAATCTACTTTAAATGATAACAACCGCAGCCTTGAGCTGGAATGTATTTTCATAACCATGTTTCATAAAATTATCAGCAGTATAAAATACCATACACACAGACCATTATAAACATTATGAGACTGACAAAACCATTAGCTTGTCAGTGTGATCAGATGTCAATCTTGGAGTTCAGCTTGAATGGTTTTGGAGGGTTTTCATGGGTCTTCTTCCATTTGTTGTCGTATCAACCTGGGGTCGCATTCTTTTATTGCATCCACGTCCTGGGAGGTTGGCCAATCCAATGAAAGTTATACATTTTAATATTGTTGGCAACTGTAGTCCCAGGTTGGAGAAAGACTTGTAGCCTTTATTTTTAATATGGATATCTTCTCTTTGAGCTCCCCAGACAGCTCTTAACTTTTCTTTCTCTGCTCTGTTTGAAATGGTGCTAAAGGTGATGCTAAACGACCCAGTGGCATGCTTACACCCTTTAAACAGATACTAATTAGGGTCAACATTTAGTAGCTTCCTTTTGTAAAATAAATTATTCTGTGTTGATCACTTTTTAAAGGCATACAGATTAACATTAGACAATTAGCCGATACATGTGTCTGCACCTGTCACTACAGTACTACAGGTAATAATATTTTCCTAAAACTCCACTTTAAAATATTTTAACCACGTCTGTAAAGAAAAAAAAAAAAACCCACATATGAGATAATGTTTTGTGTTGTGACTAACTGCTGTGGGTGGGAATCTGCTGGTTCATCCACTGGATCAAAACATTTATCCACATAGCTTAAATTGTTCAGATAACCCACTTTATTGGGATTCTGAGAGCTTAAACATTTTGTAAAAAAAAAAAATTCTGGGATTGTGCGTTAAAGTCCTTGATTGATCAAGTTTAACAGTCTTCTGGAAATATTCAGGTCAGGGTTGTTGATGTTCTATCCACAACATTTCTTTTAATCTCAATTATTCATTGGATCAGATTACAGTTGTCCTAAAATGGTCACGGCTTGTTTGTCTTCTTGATTGTCTGCCAAGTAAAGTTGCTGCGTAAACACGTTGCTCAACCCTGACACTCTCACCTACTTGCTGCGTGCGAACACCGACTCAGATGAAGACCAACGATTTCTGTCTCCTTCTTCCTACAGGTGGTGTCATCCTGTACGCCGGTTCATCCGGCAGCGCCAGTCCAAGTCCCGGCAGCCCATCCAGTGGATACCAGACCCAGTCGCCGTCCTCCCACTCGCAGCCCTCGTCCCCTGAGGGCCCCTCCTTTCAGGAGATCGGGGTCCTGAAGCAGAGAGGGGAACGTGGAGGAGGAACCACCTCCCCAAAAATGGTCTTTCAGTTTCCTGAGGTGAGCAGTGCTCCAGTCGCCCAAATTACGACGGTTTCATCGGCGACCTACGGTCATCCCACCGCAGCCAAAAGGCCATGTGGTTTCACCGGCACCTTCACCAGTAAGTACTCACGCTCCCCACTCCCTGTCCTCCTCTTTGAAACTGTTGTGATACTGATCCCATTGTCTGACAACGCTTTTGCAGAGACCGGAGGTATGGTGCTTTTATGTAAGGTGTGCGGCGACGTCGCATCTGGTTTCCATTATGGCGTGCACGCCTGCGAGGGCTGCAAGGTGAGACGAGGGAAACATCATCTCGTCTTGCGTCTGCTTATTTCCCAGTGAGAGCACAGACGCGACTGAAGCGCCACTTCAAAGCCTTCATCGTCCCCCTGTGTTTGCGTTCTGTCTGCAGGGGTTCTTCAGACGCAGCATTCAGCAGAATATCCACTACAAGATGTGCGTGAAGAACGAAAACTGTCTCATCATGCGCATGAACCGCAACCGGTGCCAACATTGCCGCTTTAAGAAGTGCCTCTCCGTGGGCATGTCCAGAGATGGTGAGAGACACAAACCGGATCTAAAGTTCGATTTACTATTTTACTTTAGTTTGACTGTGTGGAACACGATTTGTACAACCGCCCAGCCTGTTGTCAGCACAATGCTCAAAAGCCTGCCTCTCTTATGGTATGGGGGTGTATTAGTACCTAGCAACATCCCTGTCTTTTTAAGAATTGGGATTGTATTTTCCTCCTTATCCTCCTTTCTTGCTCCATCTTTGTCCATTTCTCATGTATCGTATTTTTCGCCGTACACGTCTCCGCCTTATAAGTCGCATCCGTCCAAATATGTCTAATAAAGTGGAAAAATCTATAAATACATCGCTTCGTCCTATACGTCGCATCTATTATGCGTCACCGCTGACAACCCAGAAATGTGGGCCGAACCCGGAAACATGGGCCGGTGTTGTGCCAAAAATCGATTGGCTGCCAAATGGCGGTCGTGGGAGCGTGCATGGGAGGACTTTAACACAAATTTAACAAGATTAACATTTAAAAACAATTATACGTTTGCTCAAAATTATAGTAAAGGTGTGTCTCAGCTTAACTTTTGCTTAATAAATGCACTTTGACGGTCAAATCAGCTGCATTTTCAAACGCCGACACGTATAAACATGAACGCGCAGAGGGCAACTCGCTGTCCATTTCTTTGAAATTTAACAAGATGACCACCTAAAACTATTTTTTTGTTAGCTCAACTTTATAGTAAATGAGTGTCTTGGTTGAATTTTTACTTAATAAATGCACTTTGACGGTCAAATCAGCTGCATTTCGCCGGGGCGGCACAGTAAAATGAAGCTGATTTGTCATTTGCTCCAGGCAGATGAAGGTGGCAGGCCATGGCAAGCCAACTGTGTCATTAATAGCCACTTTTACCTATTACGATACAACGGCATGCTTTACTACTCAACTGCCATCTAGTGGTGGAAAATGGTAGTGATGAATATTTTCAGTCAGAATGAATGAAAACAGTCATATCTCAGCCAAAAATTGGTTTATAAATATGGGAAAAAAAATCCATAAGTATGTCACTTCGGCCTGTAAGTTGCAGGACATGCAAATTATGCCAAAAAAAATAAAAAATAAAAAAGCAACTTACAGTATAGGGTGAAAATTGTGGTACTTTATTGCAGGCCGAGCTTTAGCATGCCAAAGCCAGTTTATTTAGGAAATTAGGACACTCAGTTGTTGATCGTCTCCTGTGATCGCTGTGATTTACAGTCTTCCCAAACAGTCATCGTGATCCCATGCTGTTCATCACGACACTCTCCGTGGTTCGTCTGTAAATGAGAATCTTCTTATCCTGCACTTCTTCCCCTGCAGCGCTCCAGCCTCTCGGGCATCGCTAAACTAGGTGATAATAAATCATGTTTTCCTGAGTGCATATTTTTAGTTGACCTAAAAAAGCCACAGTGAGAAAATGAAGGATTATCTGCTAATTCATCGAGCCGCAGCTTATTTATCACGCTCGCGTTTTTTCTGGTTTTTCACATCGTTTCTTCTTCGCTCCCTTATGTCCCCTTCTGTTGACACGTTGTGTTTCACTTCCTCGGACGAGTTAACTTCTCCATCGGCACCTTTTACCTTGACACACCTCTCACCTGCGTCTCGTGCCTTTGACCTTCATCACTGATCGCTCACGCTGTCCCTTCACTAATGACAGCAGGTTTGCTGCTCGTGACCTAGTGATCCACTTTCACGCTCATCTGAAACATGGGAACAGGGTGAAAACATGGAGGGGGGCGTAGCACAGAGCATACTATAAATAGGACTGTCGGTGAAGGAGCAGAACTGAAAGGCTGAGGAGGAAAATGAAGGAGATGTGATGGTTCTGTGGAGCAACAGCTGGGACGAGGGCTAAGATTAGCAGAGTTGAGTTTTAGTGCAAAAGTGCGTTGGTGTTTGTAACAGTTCACGTTAAAGAGCTTCCAGAGAGATGTGAACCGTGAGGCTAACGGCTCTTCTCGCCCTCAGCTGTGCGTTTTGGGCGCATTCCAAAGCGGGAGAAGCAGAGACTTCTGGACGAGATGCAGAGCTACATGAACAGTCTGAGTCAGTCTGCCTCCATGGAGATGGAGGTGTCTTCACCCCCCGACACCCCCTGCAGCCCTCAGCACCGGGCGAGCGACGGCGCCGTCCTGCAGCCCTACGGCAGCGACGAGAAACCGCTCAAGATGGCCGCCGTCGGCAGCAGCCTGGCTCCTTCCTTTCCGGGCGCAGAGGCGCAGGAAGCGTCCGCGTCCCAGACGCCGAGCTACCACGTCCCCGCGAACTTCCCCGCTGCGTCCAGCAACGACGACAGCTCCTCGGACGCGAGCACGGACAAGTTCACGCTCTCCTCCAAACCCGGCCAGTGCCCCGTCACCGGAAACGCTTCATCGCCGACGTTTCAGAACAACGTCCCGAGCAGAGACTTCCAGAACCAAACGTCCTGCCCCTGGAAGCTCAGCGGAGGCGCCAAAGTTCTAGTGAGTCTTTACTTTGAGTCTTTTTACAGCGACTCTGTCCCGTGTCTGTGTCGACTCAGCGTCACGCTGCTCTTCTCATGTCTCTGCTTCCTGCAGGCCTGCCCTCTCAATTCGTGTCCCGTGGCTCCGGCCAGCCGCTCCAGCCAGGAGGTGTGGGAGTCCTTCTCCCAGTGCTTCACCCCCGTCGTTAAAGAGGTGGTGGAGTTCGCGAAGAGCATTCCGGGCTTCCAGTCCCTGAGCCAGCACGACCAGGTCATGCTGCTGAAATCCGGCACCTTCCAGGTGAACATCAGTCGAACAGAACGCCGTCAGTGAGGCAGGCGCAGGCTTCTGGCGCTGACCGGTTCATGTTCTGCTCACAGGTTCTCATGGTGAGGTTCTGCTCGCTGTTCGAGCCCAAGGAGAGGACGGTAACCTTCCTCAACGGACAGACGTACTCGCTGCCGTCGCTGAGGGCCCTCGGTATGGGCTCCCTGCTGGACTCCATGTTCGACTTCAGCGAGAAGCTGGGCTCGCTGGGCCTGGAGCAGGACGAGATGGCTCTTTTCATGGCTGTTGTGCTGGTGTCTGCAGGTAAGACGCGAACACGAGCGCTTCATACGCCAGTGTTGTAGTTCTCGAGACCGACTTTTTTGGTGATCTTGGTCTTGTCTCGGACATTGAGGACTCGGGATTTTAATTCAAGACGTGAAAATATCACTAAATTTCCAGAATATGGTCCAGTTTATGTTTCCAGTACCTGGAAGAGAGGGGCTGTCTGCTCCAGAGCCTCATTCAGAACCAGCCACGGCTGCACTTTGGCTCAGAATAGATTCTCTAGCAATAAACGGTCTAAAACACGACAATCAGTTACTGAATAGATTTTTTTTATTTTTTCCTCATTTGAAATTATTTCTGAACCGTTCGTGCTCTGTTGGAGCCTCAACTCTCTACCACGGTGAAGTTGGTTTCACGTTGGACATTCGAGCTCCGTGGCTTCAGCGGTGTGTTCCTCTCGTTCGACCCGAAGCAGGCAGTCTGATTCTGGTCAGCTGCTCTCAGCTTCGCTTAGGGACCGTCAACAAATTACCAAACCAAAAACTCTTCAGAAACAAAAATTAATGTATTTTACAACATTTGACCCACTGACACAAAACTAATGTTAAACAACTCTAATAGACTTGACACACAAGACACCACCGATTATCATTTTAAAGCATTTTCTAATTAGTTATCGAGCAAAAACCACAATTTTTTTTTTTTGGAACAAATAAATTGTGTAAAATTAGAAAATGCTTTAAAATGATAAATAAATGAGGGCGCCTCGTCTGTCAGGTCTAGTGGAGCAGTTTAACATAAGCTTTGTGTGAGTGGGTCACATGACATGAAGATGACTGTCTGATTTCTTTATGTAGCTTTGAACATTTATTAAAGCTGATACATTCATTCAGAAGCAAACTCAAAGTTGCAGCATGTTACTTTTATAAAATAATACTTTTATAAAATTTACATTATTTTTTTTTTTTACATATTTCTTAAAACTGTCACTATGTCGTGGCAGTATAAGACTCCAAGACTTGAGGTCTTGGTCTTGGACCCTAAAAGTCTTGGTCTTGGGTTAGGTGGTCTTGACTACAACACTGTCGTACGCAGCAACGTGTCCGTCCTCACGCCTAACCTTCACTTCTGCTCTTCTGTCTAACCCCGCAGACCGCTCAGGCGTGGTGGAGGTGGGAGCCGTGGAGCACCTGCAGGAGAACCTAATAAAAGCTCTGCGCTCGCTCATCACCAGCCGCCGGCCGGACGACAGCACGCTCTTCCCCAAGCTGCTGCTGCGCCTGCCGGACCTGCGCACGCTGAACAACCAGCACTCCGACAAGCTGCTGGCTTTCCGCATCGACCCCTGAGCGAGACGAGGCCCCGCGACGCTTCACGTGGACTCGCTGTCGGGAGTTTGCTCCTAACGCGAGCTTGACTTTACGTTCAGCGCCCTGACCTCTCTGCCTCACGGACAGCTCGTGTTTGGGGGGAAAGCGTGAGAAGAAACAGCCACAGAACCACCGGAGCATAAGGTGCAGCAGGAGGTGGAGCTCGTCCGTTTGCTTCCACCTGAACTGATGAAAAAGTTTTTGTTTTTCGTCTCTTGAGTCAGTGTCAAACCACCTCTTCTTCCTCCTGACGTTTGCCAAAAGCTTTTATCCTGAAGACCAAAAAGCAGACTCTTCGTCCCGTTTCGTTAAGCTAACAAGAAGCACAGATTAAACAAAACAAAACACACACAAAAAAAAAAAAAACACGTAACCAAGAGTGAAAATTCTGGTTACAAGAGTAAAAACACACTTTCCATATGTAAAAAATAACGTTAAATTTATATAAAAGCATTTTAGCAATAGCTTTGTCTAACATACAGTTAGAGCTGTTTGTGTTTGCCCTGTTTAAATAAGCTATTTTCACAATATGCGTGGAAATCTTTTAAAAAAGTCACCCATCCGTGATTGAGCTATGTTGGATATTTTTAAAGAATACATGTATTCTGGGTGTATGGGTCACTTTTGACCAGGCTTGAATGGCTCTGAACACGTTCTGTTGTATATTTTGTATATAATCATTACAGCTGGATGCTAGTTTGCAGATTCTTGGATGTGTAAATTGAATTATGATAAATGACTCCTCTATACACTGCAAATATATAAATATATATATGTATAAAAAAAAAAATTCAATCAAATGCTCGGAATGAACTTTTTCATTTGAAGAGTTGAAATAAATGTATCGCTAACGAACTTCATGAGCTTTGTGTACATTTTGTAAATGTCCATGGTTATGATATAGAATCACATCTATTAAATGATGCATAGCATTCCTGCGTCCGCACCTTCATTTCCCTCTTTACGGTGATGCAGAGGCACACCGTAGGTCTGTTGCCTAGCAACTGCAATCAGCCAATCATGATGCTCTGAGAGCGATTAGTGGGATTTTTTTTTCCTGCAAAAACATGAACACCTGATATTCGACAGGGGCGATAAGTCATTGTCATAATCGATGTGAGAGGATGGACCAAAGAGCAGAGCGACACTTTTAGAGGAGGAAGACGATGCTGATTAAAGGACAGCCGGGATGCAGGTTGGGTTGATTGATTTATGCAGGCTTAGCTCAAATATCCTGATGAACAATTTTCTCAACACAAAATAAATAAATTTGTCATGTGTCTGAATGTGCACAATGTCCGGAGAGGAGAAAAGAGAAAGCGGCTCCCAGTTCAGTTTATATTCCCATCACAGCCTGAGAGAAAGTACTGGCTGTTCTCAGCAGTGATATTCTGGTCCCAGGTGGCGTTCTGCCACAGTCAGTTTTATGGATCACATTAAAGGTACACCCGAACCCCCTCTCTGCCACCTCCTGGACACAAGCAGCAAGAAGCAGCTTTGAATTGTTTTATCTTGGATACACCAGTATCCCATCTGTCATGTCAGACAGATTCAGGTCACCCTGCTGGGAGGAACTGTTGCAGGTCAGGAGTGTGTCACAAACAACTCATTTGACGGATGCAGCAACGAAAGCACAATAACCACGCGCCCACTGATTACTGATGATCGGAGACGAGTAATAAGCAAATCAGAGACGCCTCAGAAGCAAAGTCTCAACGCGAGATTTGTTTGTTAAAAGGATCTGGAAAGCAGAGCAAATACCACTCGAGTCTCGTTCAAACATTCGCCTAAAGCAGTTTGATCAACTTTAAACCCTTTGCTCCTTTTTAAACTTTGATTTTTTTTAACCTCGGTTTACAAATGCAAGAAGTCAAAACATTTTCTCCCTCAAACTAATTGTTCAAGAATTTTGTTCAACTTTGTGTTCAGAAAATGAGGCTGATTATCTTTAATGTTCATATTCGGCTATAAAAGTAATCTCATACAACATTTAATGGTAAAATAATGCATAGATGTTTGAAAATGACGTACAAACCGGATCCCAAAAAAGTTGGGACACTAAACAAATTGTGAATAAAAACTGAATGCAATGATGTGGAGATGGC